>LIEC01010676.1:35703-111382 GCA_001925005.1 Drosera capensis
GGGGGGGGGGGGGGGGGGGGGATTTCATTGTTGGATTGATTTTATCATTACTCTTACCACAGTGTTGACAACTTCCAATCAAATATCAAGAATTCAAACTGAACTATACTTGATAGGTCTCGTTATGATTGGATTGTGTTATCATATGATATATAGTCGAGTTTTCTCGTATTGTTTCCTTCTACTGATGTGTGAATTCTTGGTTTGTCGTTGTTGCTTGTCATCGCCCGCCCTGGTTTCCTTTTCCCTCCTTGTACAAAGGTACCTTGAATCCTGTAGCTCCCTATTCATCCTTCTGCTACCTTTATTGAGTTGTTACCATCTACCTAATAATGGGAAACAATGGAGGCACTGATGACTAACCTTTATTTTACTATTTGTAGTGTTAAATGCGAATGAGTACATTGCTCTTTGATTCTAAGCATGGATTTGCTTGTTCTGAATCAGTGTCCTAAACAGTAACTGGGTGTTTAAGCGTTAGAGACAGTCTTCGTCTCCTTTTGATATAACTGTGGTGTAGTAATTTGTATGCATTCATCCTCTGTTTTGGGTAGTTGTTAATGACTCAAGAGGATTCAGTACTTCATTGGTTGCCATAGTGTCCTCTGTTACATATATAGCTCAGGGCTGTGTGTTTAATCTTTGGCCTTTTCTGCCTAGGATTGTAGCCCTGATGTACTGCGACCCTGTAAACATTGTTCTCTCTGCTACTCCTGTTCTGCTTTCATCTGTGGCATTTGTCATTATTGGTTTGCTTTGTATGGTAGAAGCACTCCTAACTTTATATTGTCGATGAGTATTTGATCTGATCCTGCGTTTTCTGTACTAACATTGAGGATCTGGTAGGGTAATGGACTTGGGCTTTGTGAATAACCTTCGAAATATAGTAGGAGCAATGCCGATTTTCGCTGAACTTTGTGTCGGCTGTTGTGTGATGTGGTTTTTCTTAGAAGATGCGTTATGTGGTATAATAGGTTGTTTCTTGATGGAACAGAAACAAATGCAACTCGAAAGTGCAGCCTGTTGGCCAAGGACTATTACCGGAACAGAACGAGAAGGTGAAAATGGTATCAAATCCCTTGATACGTTTGAACGGACAAGAGATCCTGGGGGAGAGATCCCTGAGGAGTTGGCAACCACCTTCCTTCGGACGTGTAAAAATAAATGTCGATGCAGCAGTGCGGGTTGAGGCCACCTTTGTTGGATGCATAGCAAGAAACCACGAAGGGAAGGTACTGAAGGCATACAGTGCAAAACTTCCCGCATTTGATCCCCACACTGCAGAAGCCGAAGGGTACAAGGCAGCTGCGAGATGGGCAATATCAATGGGGTTTGAGGACGTCATTATCGAAGGGGATGCCAAGAGGGTAGTCGATAGTTACAACAAGGGTGCTCGTGCCCCTTATGGATGGCAGATCGCAACTACTTTGCAACGCATACAATGCCTGTCGAGAAGCCTGGAGGCGACGGAGGTTAAATTTGTTCCTAGGGAGTGTAACTCAGCGGCGCATGAGCTTTGCCAATGGGCTGCTAGAACAGGCAACCTCGGGCACATTGAATCTTATGCGTTGCCCCATAGGGTTCGTGATGTAATCAAGGATGAGCTACTATCGATCTCGGTAAACACAGAGCAGAGCACAATCATGTGATTTACAACTGTTATGTAAGTATAACGCCCCTCTTGAATGACTGTTTTATTACACTGTGGATTATGATCTTGTTAATATATAGGGTGTAAAACGCGCTTTCAGATCAATTCGATGTCTGTTCTGTGCTTCTGTTGTGCGTTCTTTGTGCAGGATAGTGTATGCTGTAATAAGTATTTGCGACAATTGTGTTCATCACGTCTCGACTTTCTCCTCCAGTTGCGAAAGATGGAGCAAGTTTTTAACAGAATCACCTGGTGTGGGTCCAATCACATGATGCGTATCATCCATGTAATCCTTGTGAGTATCCTCAACTTCCTCTTTGTTTCCCCATCTCATGGTGAAAAAGATATTTCTTGGATTAGGCAAAAGATTTGATATGAAATGGCATCATCCATTTTCTCCCTTTGCCCGTCATGCAATGATGCATCTCTTTGCATGGAATGGGTCATTCCAAAAGCATGTCTTATAGCCAACTGATAGTGCCCATGTTGTTGAGGATGTAAACACGATTTTATACCTCATCTTGTCGGAAGAAATGCTGACAACTCTTTGCCCCATTCTATCCTCGTCAAACTTGTTGGGGTTGGAGGACCCTTCTAATCAAAACAACTTACACGGGCATCAAATGATACAAACCTGTTATTGCTAGATTTTGATGTTTTGTATGTAATCTTGATAATATGGACTAACCTTGAAAGTCAATATGACTCTCGGGAATTAAAATTTGGTCCTTAAGATGGAATCCGAAAATTTTGGTTTTTAATTTAAGATGATAGCTGAATGTTTTATTCACACGGACTACATACCTTTAGGATTTGAATTTGTCACTACACCTAACTAACAATATGAGGGTGGCATCATCAAGATTCTACCCACGCATTCACCGCAACAAGCAACAGAAGTGATGAGTTTAGTTTGTTTGCTGTGTTAAGATTCACAATATATCTGTGATCTTTTTACCTGAACAAACAAAGCACGTACTTGCATGCGCTCTGCCATGCTTTTTTTAACTAGTCCGTTGCACACTTTCTCCCTTGTTTTATTCACTGTTCGCTTTGGCTTACGTTTGAATCCGTTATGTGACAAAAGGGAGGTGGGTTAAGAATAGTAGTCAGTCTTCCTTCTACCCAATGACCAAGGATTCGATACCTCACGAGGACATTAACAACAATCAATTTGTTATATACATATATAACGAATAAAATTAAAATTAAGTGGATTTCGTTTTTTCACACAGATCACTCCGTTGTGTTGGATTCCATTTCACCCCCTCTTGCATGTCTTATTCATCAAAAACTTCTTTACCACAACCTTCGCAAAGGAAAACAGTTTCGGTAACAAACTCACTAGTCATCACACGGTCCACGCTTGCCTCGATGGTAAACATGCATGCATGTAAAGGAAGTTGAAAGATGCAAATGAAGCATTGAAGACAAGTGTTTTTGCAAGTTCCCAATGTGAATCCCGTTTTGGTGTGTGTTTGATCAGATGATCAGATTAGATGGATGACATCATTGACAACCCCATCAATTCATCATCTTCATCATCACCTCCCCAGATAGCTAGTTCTTACTTGTAGCATACATGAAATGATTTACATTTCCATCACATAAAGGACATTCAGTACCTTGTTTTGGTCGATGTACTATTCACCTTGGATAGAGCCACACATCTTCTTGTCCAATGCTTTTAATATACTGTATTTGGTCCATTTTTTAGTTACTCTGTTTAACATTTTGTTGTTCCTGTCATACATGGAATTTAATGTTTGCTCTCATAGATGGGCAAGGGTTCAAAGTTCTTGAACCCGAAAGTGTGTTCATCAGTTGCCTGAATGTCGGAATAGGTTTGATTAAATGATATACTGTTCGAATCCTTTCTTGCTAGTTTTTCTCTTCTATTTGCATTGATGATGAATGAGAAGTCATCAATTGTGAGAACTGGACGTTAGTTTAGTTGGTTCAAATCATCTTTACAATAACTGTATCAAATTTGTATCGATGTATAATCTATCGGACAGAGTGTAGCTTACATATCGTGAATGAGTTTCGTTGTTTATCCAAAGGATATTGTTAAAGCATCTCCAACATTGTCGTTTTTGGAGGCTCTCTCACCGCAACTCTTATTATGGATGTTATAATTTGTATCGATGTTATAATCTATCGGATAGAGTTTAACTCACATATCGTGAATTAGTTTCGTTGTTTATCCAAAGGATATTGTTAAAGCATCTCCAACAATGTCGTTTTTCGAGGCTCTCTCACCGCAACTCTTATTATGGAACGTGAGGCTCAAAAAATAGCCTCTGATAGTTTTCAAAATCTTGCTCTAAATTTGAAGGATCTTCATCCAAAATTCACCTACAAGAGTTTTGGATTCACCCTCTTAATCTTATTTTTCGACAATTTTGCTAGTTAAAAAGATGTATTCAAATGATTTCATTATGTGTCAAATAAAAATAGAGCCTCTCTATTTTTTGAGATTTTATAAAATTCACCTTTCCACCTAATTTTTTTAAGAGTGGAGATGCTAAATCATCGCAGGTGCTCGAAGTGTTCTGTTTGACGTAGAGTGAAAACAGGAGCGTGTAAGTGGAAAACATCAAATTGCAGTGTAAGAAATTCCTTAGATGGAAAAATGTTCAGGGATTGAACTGGTCCTTTATTAGGGAGATTTTGGTTTATACTCTGATTCTGATGATGACGATTTTGTTCTCTCAGATGTGGTGCTGATTGAACTCTGATGTGTGGATGTGAAACAACAAGCCGATAAACCCCACAAAAAACCCTGAAGTGATTAGTCTTGTCAGGGACCTGAACATCCCCTTTTCTCAACTAATTTCCTTTTTATCTTTCGACCAAAAAAAATTTCCTTTATCCTAAATATTTGATCATTTTATTCAAATTATAATAATTTAATTTAATAATAATTTATGTGTATATTAAATTTTAAAAAAATAAAAATTTAGTCATTATAAATGTATGAGATAAAAAAATGAGGAAGAAAAAAATTTGAGCTGGTTAAAAAAAAATATAACAAGGCTGACAACATTAAGATCATGAAGAAAGAGACAATAAGGATTGAGCATTTGGACTTATGTAATAAAGAATGGTTGGTCCTGTATTGTTTTTTTATTAAATAATGTTACTGTAGTAAGGCTAAAAGACAGTAAAACTGAGTTGAACAGACTGATCCAAATGAAAAAAATGTTGATCCTTAATTATTTTTGTGAGGTTACTGTAGCAAGAACGAGGAGTAATAAGGTTGAGTTCCACAGAATGGTTCAGAAGAAGTCAAAATTCAAGGATTGTCTTTTATATCGTATCAATGTACTTTTCTACATTAACATCAGAGGTCATGAATTTGTGAATATTATTACAGGATGATATAAAAATCATGTTTTAAAGAAAGAACGAATTGTTAGAAATTTGATATTGTTTATAAATACAGGAACAATGTCCTATATTTCATATCATTTGAATTGTCAAATCTCCTTTACTCTAAAAGACAAGTGTAGTAAGACTTCAAGTGAGTTGAGAAAAAAAGCTAATAACTGAAAATTTGAATCAACTATTGAAAACAAAGTTGAATATTAGTAGTATTAAATAAACGAATTTCAAAAGACTGTTTTATGTCCTGTGGAGGAGAAGGAAAAATCTTAGAATCGATATATATTATCATTTACTCATTATAAAATGACAGATTGATTATGAATAAACCTAAAACATTACATATTGTATTATCTTTTTGATTTATCACATTCACAATTAAAAAAAACTGATGTGAGTGAGGGGGTGAGGGGTATTGGTGGGTAACTAAGATTATGATTCAAACGTAGCCTCCATATTGTACCCTCTAGCTTCTCCAATCAGTCTTACCTTCTAAAGTTCCCAAAACGAGAGAAAGGAAGAAAGGACAAAGTGACAGGATCCTGAGATTGATGGATTGGCCAGGCTTATTAACTAATGTTTGCAGGTTGCCCCTTTCTTTTGATATCTCAACCTAACCTCTTCTCACTATATTTATATCTACATGGTCTTTCATCAATGTATGGCTTAACTTCCTTGTGTACCCTTTGCATGATCAACACGGTAACACAAACCTTCAACGCAACATTTCATTGTTATCTTGAAGGCATAACATCTAAACAAACATGGCAACCCATTGGGTTATCTTTAGACCGGTAAAAACAACAAAAAATAATAATTTATCTAAAATGAACAAGATTAATGTTGTAAAATTTTCTTATATAGAAGGGATGCAAGTATGGCCACCCCACAAGACCATCACAAAAGCACAGCAAAACATCACATTCTTGTCAATTCAGATAGAGACGGCCAATAACCATCATTTACCCCATCCCTCCCTCCCCCTTCACAGTAACCTTTACTAGTGGCTGGAAACTGGAAAAACAGGAGTGAATTATATTTTTTTATAGTTAAATTCTGAAATTCAAACCATACTTTCATGGTTTTAGTTTCATCAGGCCCACAACAGCCACACGTGTGTAGAAGAACCCTTTTAATAAGTGAGTTGTTTTTATGTAACGGGCACAGCACAGTGCTGTGTTTCCTTGCTCTGTTTTCTGCTCCGTTTTTTTAATTTTTGAGCGAATCATATTTTTAGATTTTTTTACAAGTAAAATTATTAAATTATGATTATAAATTAATTAATTATCAAAAAAAATTTTGAAATAAAATGAGTGAAAACACCTTACATTTTTTTCAGAAGAAGGAAAAACTTGTGAGGTGGAAAATTATATATTCATATCTCACAACGTGGAAAATTATATAATCACTAGAAGGAAAAAGATGTTATAAGATCCTGCAAAGTGGAAAATGATCTTACAACATCGTGTTGTTGTGTCATCTCATAAAAAATTATTACTCTGTCTCATTCAAATTGTAAAATTATCTTATAAAAACGATAAAATTATTTATATTACACATCGTATGCGGAAATAACAAACAACATTATATATAAAATTATTATGAAACATCAATAATAATTTAAGTTTTATATTTAAATCCTGATCCAAATGATGTAATTTTCTTATGTCATTAAAACTAATTTCTCAAATTAAATATTAAATAATATAATAATAGTATAACGTTATAGTTTGAATGAAACGAAAAAAATAACATAGCCTATATCTCTTTATTAATCTGTGCATCAATTGTGAAAAATATAAAGATTTTAATGAAAAAAACATGAATATCACACCCATAAAATCTGATCATGCTGGATCACACAGTAGTTACTTTTGTGGCGGAATAAGGAGTATCCCCTCTCATCTCACCCTCACCCACCCACACACACATCAACTCTCTCAAATCTGAATTGATTTTTTATTTATGTGTTAAATTTTATATATTTTAATTAATATATTGTGATTTTGATAATGATAATGATGAGTTTGATATGGAAAAATAAAAAAAGATTATGGGAGGAGATAGTATAGCATAACGGGATACAATGACTATTTCATATTTTGTTTATTTCATAATATAAACAATCAATTTATTTAACATGGAGATTTATATATATGTTGAATTTTTATAGAATTTCGTAAAAAAACTATTTTTTATTGATAGTGTGGTTCACTGTAATAGTTATGAGAAGAGATAATGAATGTACTGTAATAGATTATGATTATTTTGATATTTTTTTATTTAAAAATATTATTAAATATAATATATTATATATATTTTGTGATGATTTAAATAGTCAATTGATGTTTATATTATAAAATAGAGAGATTATAATATAAATTAAGGGTTTGATATTTTCGTGACAATAATTGATATTGTGAAGACAACTTTCTTATAAATTTTAAAGGATAAAAATATCCTTGTCTTATATGAAATCTTAGCAATATTAATTTTTATCTTGAAAATAATGATTTCCTAAAATCATTTTCAAATAATAATAATAATATAAATATTATAAAATTTGTAAAACAATAAAAAAATAATAAATATTATAAAAGTGATGGGATAGAAATAATAATTTTTGCTGTTTTTGAAGTGCTTATTTTCCTTGTCCTGCTATTCCCTTGCCTCCTTTCACTTCACAATCTGTCCAATCTTTCTCATCCTCCTTCAATTCTGAGAGAGAGAGAAAAGAAAGCAAGTGAGATGGTGAAGATGACTTTGTAACAGTTGAATGTCAGAAACCCCAAATGCAAGACCATGGCAACCAAATGAACTGTCTTCATATATCTGTAACAATCCCACTCCATCTTCACCTTCTTCAAACATGTTCACCACCAGCAACAACATGTCTCTGACCATGAACCCAAATGCTTTCATGTGATCAACATCATCAACAACAGCTTCCTCATCACAAGCAAGCTCTGAGCTCAAGGGGTTCCATTTGAACTGGTCTTGTTCTCCTATGAGTGATGTGGTGGTCCATGGAAACAATAAACATCCCTCTGAGTCCTCCTCTGATATTGGACAGCAGCAAAATAAAATCTTGGATCTCAATGTGCCCTTCAAAGGTGATGCCTTGTACAATCATGATCCATATGACGATTTGTGCGCAAAGGAAACAGAATGTGTGCAGCCCAAGGTTTGTGCTAGAGGACATTGGAGGCCAGCTGAGGATGCGAAGCTGAGAGAACTTGTTTCCATCTATGGCCCTCAGAATTGGAACCTCATTGCTGAGAAAATAGAAGGCAGATCAGGTACTCATCAAGACTTCTATGTTCTTGCTTTTTGAGAAAACGTTACAGCCTACAGGTCTAGGGGAACTGGAATCTTTGTCATTGAATAAGTTGACTTTCCTTTATGTTATGTTTCTTATGTTATACGTTGTTTGAGTGGTGATGTTTTGATTTGGTGAAGGGAAGAGCTGTAGACTGAGGTGGTTCAACCAGTTGGATCCAAGGATAACAAGGAGGGCATTCACAGAAGAGGAAGAGGAGAGGTTGATGCAGGCACACAGAGTCTATGGCAACAAGTGGGCAATGATAGCAAGGCTTTTCCCTGGTAGAACTGACAATGCAGTGAAGAATCACTGGCATGTCATCATGGCTAGGAAGTATAGGGAGCAATCCATTGCTTATAGGAGGAGAAGCCTGGCTCAGCCCAATCATCATCATCATCTTTATTGTAGAAAGTCAGGGGAAGAAAATCATTGCAGCAGATTCCTCACTCCATCAACTATGGTAGATCATCAAGCTCAGCAATGGTTCAAGCTCGACAGTGGTGGATTTTTCGCCCAATCAGGATTGCCTATGTCAAGGGGCTTCTCTTCTGGGCTCAACTCCAGTGATCTCTTCCATGGTATGTATTGTTTCTTGCTTAGATTTTGTCCGTGACGGGATTAACTGGGTTGTTATGTATTGCTTCTTTTATAATTGTCCTCCCTTTTCTTGTTGTTTCTTATGTGACTATATGTTCTTGCATGTTCATGTTTCATGTCAGGTGGATACGAGCAGAGAATGATCAACCCAACATGCCAAAGCAACTCATGGGATAGGCCAAAACATGAACCCATTCACATTGCCCCATCAATGAATCCAATGCAGAACTCATATCATCACTATCACAACAATTACTACAATCTCCCTCATCATCAACACCATAATATCAATCTGTTTCAAGGACTTGCAACACCACTATCAGCTCCTCAGATATCAGAGAGCATAGAGTTCCCATCATCTTCATCTTCAGCATCAGCCTCAAAGAGCAGATCAGGAGAGTCCATATCTTTACCACTGATAGACTTCCTTGGTGTTGGTGCCCACCTAAGTGAAAAAAGTTGAAATTTTTTTAACGGGGTCTTAATTTTTTGCTGTCAATTTCATCCCAAAGTGGTGAAAAGGAGAAAGATCAAAACAGGGCAAAGGGTGGTGTTGATGATGAGAAAAGGTGGTGTTCATGGCTTTAGGTGATCCATTAGTGGTAAAAAATGAAAGTTTTCTTCCGTTGTTAGTGTAGAGGGATAGGTGACAGTGTAATCTCATCATGAGTCTGCTCTTTTTTTTATTCATAGATCTGTTCAGATCTATCATTTTCCTGTTATCCATCTTTTCCCATGCAACATCAGATTCTCAACTCAAGGAAAAAGAGTGTTATATTTTTATTTTTATTTTGGTCGAAAAAAAGTTGTGTGTTTTGTGGTATGGAAAAGACAAAGACTATAGTTTGTATGATTGTTATTGTGTTTCGACTTCAGATGATCCTTTTGTTTATTAGATTATTGGATGCGACCCAATTCTCGATATATATATATGATCAGTTTATATGATTCTTTCAGTTAATTGACTGATATTGTTAATCGGCGAGTATTGCATGACAGCGTTACCTTGGATAACCTTTTGAAGTAAGATTGTCGAATAATGCATTTAGTACTCAAACTCATATTCTTATCATTTGAATGATCCATGAGTGGGTTCAAATTACCCTTTGCTCCAACGATTGCTTTTCTTGTACTCCAGCAAGATACTTTTGTGAACCAGGAAACATGATGTTGTCCATTGGATATGTAATTGAGCATAGACCCATTCAAACCCCTGATTGTTCTTGCACTCAATGGTCTGTGATCTACTGGGCCTCATTCATGGGTCATAGGGCTGGGCTGGCCCACTTACACTGGGCCTGGATTTTGACATTTTCTGCCTTGAGCAAGGAATAGAACAATCTCACCTCATCTGTTCATAATATTGAGCTAAACTTCAGCATTAAGCAAAGTTTAGATACATAATATGCTAGGTGACGCGATTGAAGATAGTTACATAGGTAGTTAATCAATATTGAGCTTCAGCATAAGCAACTCTCCATGAACTTTACAAACTCGTTGAAATCGATAACCTCGTCGCCATTCCTATCGAAGACACTGATCATCCTCCTACATCTTTCGACACCTTCCCCTGACTTCATCAGTCCCAATCTGCAGAGCACTCTGTGCAACTCGACTTCATCGATTAGGCCATCACTATTCGAATCAAAAACGTCGAAAGCCTCCTTGATTTCCTCCAAACTCGGCTCCTCAACAACGAACATTTCCTTGAACTCATCCTCACCGATAACCTCATTTGCATTACGTCCTGTTTGAGTTCTCGTAATGTCCTTAGAGCGAACACCAATAGTGCACATGATCACATTATCTAATTCGCTCATGCTAAGTGTTGTTTGCATCGAGTGGCGATTGCCCCTACCCTTATCCTCGTCATCTACCCTTGGACGCATGATGC
Organism: Drosera capensis; assembly: GCA_001925005.1. Lineage (NCBI taxonomy): Eukaryota > Viridiplantae > Streptophyta > Magnoliopsida > Caryophyllales > Droseraceae > Drosera > Drosera capensis. The sequence continues at coordinate 46,555 of LIEC01010676.1, forward strand.
TTTTGTTGCTGAAAGAAAATGTGTAGAGTATAGAGACTAGAGATCGAAGCAGACCCAAGAAGACACACATTATATTGTGGTAAGAGATGAAAATGTCGCTTGAATACCAGGTTGAGGCGCCTACTGGTGCTTTTGCCATGGATGATGATCTCAAGCGTAACTCGTGCTCCATTTTTATTTTTATTTTTGTTGCTGTTGGATGCAAGATGCTTTGAATGATGAGCGCAAAAACGTTATCTTTATAAATATCCCTTAAAATGAAGCTTAGGTTGCAAGGAATGTAAATTAACATAAAGTGTTGGTGGAATTTGTATGGAAAATGTTTTGCTGATGCATATGCAGCTTCCTTGAACTATTACAGAAGTACCCTTCTGTTTCTAGCTGGCTCTTTATAACTCGACTTTTGACGAGATCAAAGTCACACAAATCGGTTGAATGACTTAGTAGACCTATTGCGTTAACGTTTTTTTCTTCGCTCAACTCACCGAATACTGATGACCAAGGAGAGAAGACAAATACTTGTGGAAGAATCTGAAAGGAAAATGCATGCAACACGAAGAACACAAATTCGAGACTTAATGGTGTTGTGATTAATTATTTTTAAGGATTTATTCGTTTCTTTTTTGACTCTACAAAGATAGTTTAGGATATTGACGAACAATTTTTCGAGACACAACTAAATCTATTTGGGAATTGCGGGAAAGTTTAGAGAAACCGATATTAGTTTATTGAGATTTCCTTTAATAATTGAAAGGACTGCCGGAATGTGACGATTGAGATGTATTTTAATTTGATCTAAAATGTAAAATCCAAAGAAACACATTTGTAGGGAGTACACATGATTTTTGGAGGGAAAAATCGTTTGGGTCACGGACCGTAACAAGGACGTCATGAGTCATTACTATACAAATTTGTTTTAATTATATTTATTTGTTACGTGTTATATAACTATTGAACTCCAATAACAATATTCATGGGAACAATATCAACATAATCCATATAATCAAATTAGATATAAGGCGGGAAAATGTTTTATATTGATCCACAGCAAACGTTGACTAGCCAGTCAGATTCGGATGAAAAACTATTTTGGATGTTTTCAATAGGTATTGAATCACGATCACATATATCCGTGATTGGATGAAAACGGAATCTAAATACACTGACTCCGTTGGAGTCCACCTAACATAGCATCAAATGGTAAAACTTTCATCGAAATTTCACAAAGCGAAAAAGAAACAAAGATCCTGTCTAGGGGGGTAGGTAAGGGGGATAACATTCAAGTTCTAGTTCACACATTGATTTAAGAATGACGGGAATATACCCAAAAAAAAAAAAAAAAAAGGAGGAGGAGGAGGATGGCGAATAATAATAATAATGATGACTGAAAAAAAAGAAGACAGAAAGAGAAGAATCTTTAGGAGTGGGACTTGTGGACTTTTTTGTTGGGTGCCAATGGAAGTTGGAAAGGGACAATCTTATCTGCTTCTGTTTTTTTATAATTATAATATTTATTATATATATATATATAAAGTTAGATTTTTTTTCAGTTTTAATTTTCAATTATATAATATTTTTTTAATCATATAATATTTTCAAAAAATAAAAACATACAAAATAATTTAAAATAATAAATAATATAATTATTTTTCAAACGAAAGTAATATTGTCTTTGAGCGTTACCTCCACATGAAAGTCTAATCTTATCCTATGTTCTTTCTAGTCACTTTCCATAACCAACAAAACAAAGCCCTCATATACACACCACAAAAAAGTCATAATTTTTCCTTGTGTATTGCGCATCATATGAAAATGATCAAGAAACTCCAACTCAAATCGGTGAAAAAGCTAACCTTTGACAAGTTACATTTCACACGCTATCAGATCAACAAATTACATGCGATCATACAAAAATAAAGTGAAATCAAGCTCATTTCCATCGCGACAGACAATCGTTGTGTGGCACGGAACATTCTGTTACTCGTTCCAAATAACGCGAATTCTGCTGCCTATTTGTTGATGCTAAGTGACAGATTTAGCATTCTAGCAGGAAAAGTTGCTCTTCCAAAATCCTTTCTTCCTTTTTATTGGCTTTAGATATGTATCTATACACACAGGAAGTTCTCGAATCAAAATCTAAGCATATATTTGATCTAAACATTGAAAGGCGCTTCTTCCAGCTCGCTATAGTTCCTTAGATCGCCATGAACCCCGCCACTTCCTCGCTCATTCTCGGTATTGGTTTCATGGACCTGTGATGCCTGTCATCGAAATTAGCTAGAAAGGCGAGTTATTTTCTTACAAGCTTGCATATGATGCTGAAAATCTCATTCTGCGCTCTCCTGGAACCTGACGGACCTAGACAACGCTGCAGGGTTGGCTTGCAACAGCAGCGACTTATCAGCGTTGGAGTTCCTTGGGCCGAGATTAGATTGGAATCCCCTGAAGAGATCCCTTGGATTGAGGGACTCACCTTTCTCGTTCTTTATCCCAAGTGTAGCCCATATAGAGCTCATTGCAGCCTCAGAGGGATCGTCGATCCTCAGTGTCTTGGGAACCAAGACCCTCGTTCCTGATCTTTGGTCTCGCGGCCCTTCTTCCAAGTTCGAGTCGGAGTGGTTGAGGGCATTCCCATCTCTAGTGTGCTTTCCCAAGGTCGGAGAACTAGGATTTGAGCTTGTCGAAGAGGGATTATGGGAAATGGACAGAGGAGTCATCCACGGCATGGGCCATGATCCCGGCATGCCGCAGCCCCAATATGGCAGAGCTGGATAGAAGGGCATGGGAAATACCGCAGGCAAGAAAGGAGGCGGAGGCATTGTGGCACTCCATTCAGCTGCGTTCAATGGGTAAGGCCACGGAGGAGCCGGTATGCATGGCACATGGGAAGGAAATATTGCAAAGTTCTTCATAGCTGGCTCCAGAACACTTGATCCGTTGCCTCCCTTCTCGACCCTAGCTGAGGAAGCGGCAGAACTTCCATTCAGCTGATTGGTCGAATCTATCTGTGACTTCTCCGCAAGTTTCAGTCCAGAAGCCATGGATTCACAAAGAGGCATGTCAGTGCCAAAAGCAAGGACAGCATTGTTGGCTCCCATAGCAGGATGGATGATCCCATTGACAGCATCAGGTCTCTCGGCTTGAAAGCCTTCAGGAATCACAATGTGACGATGCTGAGAAGCAGAAGAGCTCTTATTCTTGCGACGGCCAGCACCCACAGGAACATTCCTCATTGTCCCACCGGCAGTCCAGTATCGCTGACAGTTCTTGCAAAAGTGGCGTGGTTGATTGACATTATAATTGTTGAAGTAGCAGAACTTGGTGTCCATGCTGTTACAACGAGGGCAAGGGAGTATCTTGTCTGGTCTCTTCAGGACCTTGCCCTGGGAAGAACTCGTATCGCTTTGGTCTTCCTTGGAAGCCTTGGATTCATTGTCGCAAGATGGAGATTTAGGACTATCGCTGTTTTCTGATGAAGTAGCAGGATTCTTCAACTCCTCCAAGGTTTCATGCGAAGCTTGGTCATCTTGCTTGGCATCTACTGGTGCATTCTGAACAGAAGAAATGAAATCGATTCAATATGACACACTTATGAAACAACCAAGGGTTGCTTGAAATGAAGAAGGTCGTCACAAGATAGAACTTTCACACGAGCAATTAGACACAGGAAGTGCAACTGCGGTTTTCGACAGAATGAGAACCTGAAAGTATATTCTCTACCTAAAACATAGATAAACTAAATCGAACCATGCTTATGCAACCATTTCGATGTCAATATTCGTCCATCAGTGTCTCGAGTTCCTGATAGCATAACAAGACCTATCAATAAGGAGTGATAAATCAACAGGAAATCATTGCTATGGATTTTGTTCTAGAACTGGGATATACATAACCAGTCATCTACTAATCATCAGTCGATCATGATTCATGAATATCTGAAACAACATCAAAATTACTAATCATAAGCCTGGCGTATCAAATCAAAGCCATGAACATGGATATCCATCCGGTTTTTAGTTTCACAGTAAAGTTTCCCTAGGAGACAGAACTTTGATTAGCATCAACATATGCCCCCAAAAATAGGAGTAACAGTAGACTGAAACCTGTGAACTAGAGGTCAAACAAAATTGATCAGCATCGGCATATGCCCCAAAAAATAGGAGTAACAGTAGACTGAAAACTGTGAAATAGAGGTCAAACAAAATTGGCACACAATAGATTCCTCAATTCTTCAGTCTATCAAACAAAATTCTGACACAAATTGATGACTTCAAGTTCAACAAACCAAGAACTCCAACTTTCATCAATCAAAACATCATATATTCACCGATTCGGATTATAGAAAAAAGAAAAAGAAAAAATATGTTCTTTCATACAAGACTGAACAAGTAGATAAACCCTAATCAGTATCACTTGGATCCAAAACCCTCACATCCATCAAACCACACATGACCACCAACAAAACCCTAACAAGTCTTCAAAAACCAACACCGACCCATTTGAAACTACCCAGTGAAATCAAAAGGACAGTTCCCAAAATTCCAAATTTCCCAAACCAAAATCCAAAAAACCCAAAACAACCCACCTTGTCAACTATGTTTTCACCCTCACAACCACCCACCACAGAACTCAACCCATCATCGAATCCGATCTCCTCGCTCGCCGACGACACCGGAATCGTCTTCCCAAACAGCTTGATCGCTGAATCTTTACCCTCAGACATCGATTCAAGAACTCACCCCTTTTGATTATGTATCACAAACAGTAGGGTTTTTGGATTAATGGAATAGACTTAGAAGGGGAAAGAGGAGATTTTGATTGTTGTGTGTTGAAGAAAAATGGTGAAAAGGGTGTGTTGTTGTTGCCAAGTCATCAAAAAAAGGTAGGAGAAGTGAAAAGGAGGGGTGAAGAGAATTGTGAGCCACAAGTTCATGTGGTTTGGAGATTTGGAGCTTCGATTTTGATTCTCTTAGCTTCCTCTTTTGTGACTTTTTGTTTTGGTCTTTTTATCCATGTCAGCAATTTGATTCTATACTCCCTTTTCCCTTTTTTTTTTCCCTTTTTTGTTCCTTTTTTTGAAATGCTTGAGGTGTTTTTGTATTTATCGCACATACGCTTACCATTTCAAAGGTTTTAACTGTTGTATAGGAACTTACAAACAGGGTTTGGATTATTAAGTTGGTGTCAGATTGTCAGGTATCATATGGCTCTTGTAAAAAAAAAATTGACTTAATATAGGTTGTTAATAAATTTTTCTGTAATATGAGCATATTAAGAAAACGATTTTCTTACTACAACTTGAGAGGATTATATTTATCTTTTATCTTAATCTGGTATCATTTTTATTCCTTAAGCTTTTGTAATAGTCATTTTTATGAATTTTTTTTATAGGATCATTTTTTGAGTCTCATGTGACTAGCAATTTAATTTTTATAACTGATTGTTCGATTTCAAAACTGACTCTATAAGTTGAAGATTGATCTTTAATAGTGTTACATCTTTTGCATCAAATATGTATATCTTGAAGTGATTTCTAAAAAGTTATGAACCGTGAGTTCTAGGCTACACTAATAAATACTACTACTCCTAGTAAAACAAAATATCGCATATACTGGTGCAATGCAATGAACATCTTTCACATGGCCACAAATAACTTGTAGGAGCCAATACAGATTTTTGTTTCCCATTAATAGATTTTGACTGGAAAAAAAAAACACTGCACAAAAACCGTGGGGAAATTAATAACTAGAGGACCCAACAAGTCAAAACTCAATACCTCTCCATTGACAGGGAAAAAAATGAAGCCCAAATCTCATGAGTTCTTTCAATCATGACAGCGAAATTCAAATGGTAAAAATATAGAAAAATTGAAGGAAAAGAGGGGAAATGAGAGAGAGAAAAAATCAGGGCGGAGACTTCTGGTGTGAACTTTAATTGAATGCGAGTTCTGTATTTCTGTGGACCAAAATATTTTTTATTGTAAAAATTGACAGCTCCAATAATTTGGTCCATGCACTTGGTTCGTTGCCTTTTCCTCTTTATGCTTCTCATCCATGATTTCCTTCTCCTTTTTTCTTTTCGTTTGTACTACGACTATATGTGAAAAGTGGGGAAAAGGATATTATATCCTCTGTCGATAGAAAGGTTGAATTGAAAGATGATGCCAAACATTGAAATTGTGTGCGCCTCACAATAATCGTACCACGTTTCGGTAATCTACTCTATTTTTCTTAGGGTTAAAAATGACAACAAGATAAGTTGTTTTTAAAAAACGAAATTCTGAACGATTTTTCTTGATCAATCCAATAATCCGTAAATCCGAAACATCTTTTAGGTCAGTTTTAGCTGACCGGGTCACCACCACAAATAACTCGACATTCAGTGAGTTTTGATTTCCTGATTTCTCCGCGTATTGAAGAAGTTAGACTGAGTCGCTTATCATATGGAATGGGGTGATCCCCAACAACAACATAAGTTGTCAATAAACAACAATATAAATAAAATATTATTATTATTATTATTATTTAAATAAACACAAAATGTAAGTAGCGTAATGAGTTTTTGTTCCCGTTGTCCTTTTCATTTTTTATATAAACTTTAATTTTTTATTATATTTTATATTGATGTTTTTTTATTTTATATTTGATGAGATTATATGATTATTTATTTATATTTTAGATTAACCATATATTACTATTATGTGTCTAAACATAATAAAAGACAAATATTTTAAAATACCTAGTTCTAGTATTTTAATTACTAGAAACAATTCTATTTACGGTGGTGGGTACAAATATATGAACCCACAGACCGTGTAGTATGCCGTGGAGTGTACACGTAGGAGTCCCACATGGGCTCGAACGCCACAAAAACAACAACAAACCACACAATGCGAAGCAGCAAAGAGCGCGGGTACCATCCCAAAATGCGAGGTGGGAAAAAATATATATTCCACCTCTGACAAGATCGCTGTCGTCGATTCCAGTTTTAAGGGTAAAGAGGAAAAAAGAGTAAAAAAAAGGGGATAATGGGACGCACCACGAACGGGTAGACTATTGACAATGCTGGGGTGAATTATATTATTTTTGATCTTTTTATAAATATAATGAGAATTATAAATAAATAAATTATTAAAATAGTTTTTTTTTCAAAATATAATGAGACAAAACATCATGCGTCATTTCAAAAAAAAAAAAAACACAGAATTACATTGACTCAGTTAAAGACATTCTATTAAAGACGTAAGGAGTCTTCCATTAGGTAATAAAATAGTTCTACACCCATTAATAACATTATAATTTAATGAAAAAATAACTTAAATGTTTTAATATTTGTTTAACTATTAATATACTGTATTACTGACTCGTGCGCTGCACGATAAAATATCATAATAGATTACTATATTATGTAAAGCTAAACATAAATGTATTTATGTGATAAAAAATTTTAAATTTAATTATCGATATTTAAGTAAATAATGGATAATAGAATAAAAAAGATTCATTTAAAAAATCAGCTTAAAAAATTTATGATTGATCAAATATTATGACTATATTGATATAACTTCAAAAGTTCTAACATGATATATGAATGATATGATTTTTTTAATTATAAATAAACATACAGATATTTTTTATCAATTACAAATACCTTAAATATATGAATATTGGATTAAACTAAGTCATATCCACGAAGAAAGAATATTGGATTTGTTCCGTCTTCCATGTGCTCTTGAAGAATTTTTCTCAGCACCTCATTTGTCATAATCGTTTGATATTTTCAACTATCTGTGGTTATATCTTTGTAGAGGTAGAAGATCATTAGATCTGAACATATAGTTCTTTAGGCTATAGGATCTTTGTAGAGTTCTATACATTAACTATTAGAAAAATCAGTTTATCATCATAAAAAGATCAGTCAGGTGTTGTGCCTCTCGGTGTCGTGATTTAGTCTCCTACATAGTATAAATGAATAACGTTTTTCTCTGAAATCGTATTTGAGCTTAAAGTTTCGTGCTTGGCTATGAGATTCATCGTCGGCCATGAAAGAACTTCGCGATTGTTGATGTCGGTCTCATATATTTATACGATCATGTAACATCAAGTTGAATATTGATCATCCGTAATCTCATACGGTCTAAAGCCTCCAACTTCAATTCGTGGAAGTCATATATTGCCAATTTTCCTTCCGAATCTAGATCTTCGGTACATCTTTGCCCCTCTTATAATCGTCCTAGGTAGTATAAAATTCGGCCGGTTGACTCATGGAATGATAGTAACAAAGAAGACACAACTAATTCTTTTTAGAATCGATCTAAATGTAATTGAGACCGAGAGGATTCTCGTTCGCATACATGATTTTCATTTTGAAGTTCGTTTTGAACGTGTCATCCTTCGCTCGAATCATTGCCACCAATTGGGCATAGGAGTCTTTCAGTAAACGCATCTCAAATATTCTTAGTTGTCTATCGAACCATGAGATTTCTCCTATTGTCAGATCGGATAACCAAATCCCTCTAACGTGTAGTTTAATCTTTATCTTGATGAAGTCCATATTCCAATAAAATGATAGATAGAATGAAAATGTTAAATAAGACCGTTAAGAAACGTAAAGATGATATATGAAATGATGAATGTATGAAGCTCATAATACAAGATGCTCTTAATTGATGAATTTTTTTTGGGAAAGATCAATAAAAAAGTAAAATATAACTAAAAGAATAGACACATGTATAGATGAATAATACACGATCGATAAATAGAATGAAAATTATAACTAAAACATATTAGTTTACATGATCGATGAATCGAATGAAAACTATATGTCAAACATATGGTGTACATGATCGATAATACATAATTCATAATCCGTGACATTAAAGTCCGACACTACATAATACATGATAAACCAGAAATATAAAACTATAAAATTCAAACTACATAATACATAAGTAGAAACTACAGAGAACTCGTCTATACATAATATATAAGTAGAAAGGTTAGATAACTCCATAAAATAAACTGGTACAATACAATATAGAATAAATGAGTCTCGTCTTCGTCCTTGTCCTCCTTCTCTCACCCTCTTCCTCTAGTAGTTTCGCCTCTATTGGTAGATAGAGTGAACCTACTAGTGGTGCACGATGTCTCGAGGATGAATCATCGGAATGTCCAGTATCGTCAGAATCTACAGCATCATCGTTACCGTCTAGACCTGCAGCCTTATCAGGGTGATGATTAGCTCTGAGATGATAGGGCTGGTCCTCCGTGTGCTGGGCTGGCTCATCGTCCAACGATCCAACCTTTGAATCAAAATCCTACTCAAGCCCATCTTCCGACACGTTATCTCTCATATGCTAAAATAGCTCTCGAAGTTCACGAGCTTTCTCATGTGCGATGATACTCCGCGGATAAGAGCACGAATACCATTAGCAGCGTGGAACAGGCCTTTGATGATACCTGTGTGACGAATCCTGGGAGGACCATTACACTGTAGTGTGATCTGATGATACCATTGAAGGAACCCGGGGCAGTAAAAGGTTCGACCTCGGTCTCGTGATGACATAGCACAAGATGACGCTTTGCGTCATTCCAACGATCGACGTGGGTTTGATGATGACGAAGCCAATCAAAATTCCCCACCTCGCCCACGCCTGCTGAGATCATGCAACTCATCATGCATGCTGTGCCCGGGTAGGATCGTCTGGATCTGATGAAACTGTCGTGCCGTACGAAATGACACATAGTACTTCACTATAGTAAAGTGGATGAGAGGAACATGAGAGAACCAAATGGCTATGTCTCTCTTATCCATAAAGTCCTTAAGCATGTCATCCAGTCTATCCTCGATATACAATTCCCTAATGAACTTTATTGCCGGATGTTGATCCAACAACGAACGTTGCTCACTTCGTCCAAAAGCGATTGTAATTTTTTTATGAGACACGCATGATGATAGAAGTTTTGATCGATATCATGAAACGTTCAAACATTAATTTTTTAGAAAGTGTCTTGAAACATTAATGATAGTAAACGTTATATACTAGAACTTTGGACCAATTGAAATTTTAAATCATGTAATTTAAAAAATAATGAAATTCCTCAAATTGAGGTGTTGAATATTGTAAAGGAAGAACAATGTTGCAAAAATTATGAAACGAGGATAATACAAATATATTTGAAAATCACAAAATTAAAATTCTGTACTATATGTATTATGGGATGGAAGGATTATTATTAAAATATGCATATTAATGGAAATCATTTTAATATCGAACTATTTGTGATTATTTCTTAATCATTGTTGGATTAAAAAATGCTCTCTTCGTCCTTTGAAAATTACGATTTGACTCGAATTGAGAATTTATGTATGTGTTGAATATATATTGAATAATATTAAAAGAACGATTTATTATACTAGTTGTGAAAGGAGTTAGTAAGTGTATTGTAATTGTTTTGATATTATTTTTTACTAAATTAGGAAACTTTACTCCCTCCGTCTCGAAATTTTTGTGAAATTTTAACTTTGCATCCGTGTCGATGAAAAATTTGATATGCGAGTAACGACGATCAAACATAATTTTTTGTAAATTTATTGTGTAACATCAATGGTTATGTAAGTTACGTATTTCAATCTAATATATATTAGGGGACGATTAGAGATGATTTGATATGAAAACGATACTTGCATTCAGAGATATAAAATAGTACAAAATATTTACATATTATAATGCTTATAGGACGAAATGAGTATAATTTTTACAGGATATTTAAATAAAATAATATTATAATTTTAATAAGATGAAAAAATATAATTTATAATATAATTAATATTTTATTATAAATTTATATAAAAGACTATGATTTTCTCCTCATGTCGATAAGAATTTCTTAAAGGACAAAGGGTGCCATTGTTTTATGTTTTTTTGGATAGTGATTTTCCACGTGGCGGGAAATGGAGAGGATAGAATTGAGGGTGGACCGTTAGAATCTTTTTCCTCTTATCTGATCAATTTAATTTCCATCGAGCCACACCTTGGGGAAAAAAAAAATCTCAACCTGTGTTTATTTGGACGGAAATTCAAAAATTTGAAAAATACAAAAAAAAAAAACTTTCAAATTTGAATTTATTTTCGCAATAACTAATTATCATGTGAATGTAAAAGGTAAAAATTATGATTCTACGAGTCTTGATATTGATGTAATCTTAATCTAAATGATAAGTGAACATGGGAGAGCTGTTAGCACATCTCAACAGTAATTCAAGTTAAGAGTACAGCACAAGCCGTACAAGTAATACCATAGAGGTATGTTATGACTCAAAAATAGAATTAGACTTACGCGACTTTCATCAATATCTCAATGTTGGAGTTGCCTACAAAACCAATCATCTGTGTCAGTTGCATACACATACACCAACACGGATATCTCATTTTGGGCAAAACTCCTCGCACCTTTGCCTGCTTCAAATAAAAGATCTAAAGCTCCTCGTTTGGCATCGACGAAAACGACATTGTACAAACAGTAGATATGCCAAGTTTAACTAAACAGATCATATAAAGATGAAGCTTAAGGTTGCCAAACTTGATGCTGGGCTTGTGGTATATGTGCCGTCGAGTACGTGCAGGAAAATCTAGCTCCCACTTTTCTGAAGGATTGGTCGATGATTCAAGAGTTCGCCAGCACTTATGTACGCTTGTACACTGCTTGGTGATCATGAAGTTCCTTATGCGGTGTGCACGGTCCTGTACAGTTAATCATGTATACATCAGAAAGATAACGACCACAGATGTTCGTAGATACGGCAATAGACACACCTGACGCAAGCTTGTGGTTACAGGAAGGGCAAGAACTTGAAGAATCTAGAGGTCTAACAGACTAACAGAGCAGCCGATGGAGGCAGTGCGACGTGATATTTTAGCATCCTCCAATCCGTACTCTGGGGTTCATGTTCTTGGGCATGTCGATGTCAATGATAATTTCCACTTCCTCTCCCATTGAATGGTGTCCGTTGTTCGAGCAGCAAGATCAAAATAAAAACACCAAGTTTTCTTTTTAAAAAAATAATTAAAAAAAATCAACACCAAGTTCCAAAAGGAAAAGGCATCAGTCTTCAAGTCACGTTTGAGGACACTTTACAGCGTACGGAGTGCAGGAAAATGATTTCTCCGATTTGGTCATGACTTGTGCATTATCATGACGACGAAAATGAATGAAATCTTTCAAGGTAACTACAGAACAACCATTTCTTAAACCTGCTTTGATGCAAACGAAGTGTGCATAAGACATGCATCAGCATATCCTATGACGAAATTTGTCAAAGCACGGTGCAGAAGAAATGCGGTGCACTACAACAATTTTCTATGACAATTATGATGAGGATCACCTAATTGTATATATTGCAGATGCGTCATGCCAGTGCAGAATTGATGAATATAGTTCTCGGAAGCTACTAAACACACATATAATCAGATTTTGCCTCTTTTAACACCATGCTGAGCTATATGTGTGATATCTTGACAATTTTAGAAAATAAAATAAATATTTATATAGATATGTTGGGATATCTTTAACTGTTTGACTTTAATGTAATTTAAGACGTATAAGTTGGATATTTCTTATTAATTTCGTATATTTCTCATATTTAAACCTCTTGTAATCTTGTCGTTTTATTTCGAATGGATTTTGATGCAATTGTAACGCCACGTGTCTGGTAGTTATTGGACATCATTACACTATGACAATTAAGGATCAAGAGCAGAGCATTAACGACGAACCGATTCAATCCTTGATGTTATCGGCAGTGGTATCGCCTTTTCCATTAGAAACGACCCCAGCCATATGCCGCCCTCTACTGTACTCAATCATTCCTCAAGCTACCTGGAGCATTCGTAAAAGTGAGCATGAGACAATTTCCTGAAGTGCTGTGTATCACCAAGCCAGGTGCTCCATTTTCATCTCGATGGGACCATTCCACTTATAGAAAAAAAAGGACCAAACTTTATCTTCATTTCGCGTAAATGTCTCAGGCAATAGAACATCACACGATCTGCATTCAGAAATATTCACAAGGACTATACCAGGCGATATCACACCAGGTTGAATTTCACTTATGTAGGAATTATCACTGATTGTAAACATGCCTTTTATCAATAATTCCATTCGCAAGAACAGGAAAGCTGAACATTGTTGCGGCGCAGTGAAGATTCATCCGTAATGAATGAAGACGAAAACTTGAGTTGTATACAAATAAGTTCAAAACGGGCACCAATTTTGCAGTGACAACAAGATTTTTAAGCACACTGAAGCACAAATAACCAACTCACTCAGGTTATGGCTTCTATATGGCAGTGGACATAGAATATATAAATCAGTGCTCATACAACGTTAAAGAAACTTCAAGGTTCAATCTTCGACGCTGTATGTCTCCCATGAAAGTGACTATTCCAAGGAATCCATTTTGCAGTTCAGTATCAAATTTCCCACATCACAGGGTTCTGATATAATTGGAACTACAATAAAGTATAAGCAAGACATCTAGATCGATTTCACCGGGACTCTAAGATTGATAAATGAGAAATCTGGCATTTCATGGGTTTTCTGGAAATTGGAAATAGTTAATGAAATCATATTGAAACTGCTGGTTTGTTGATATGCCTAGAAACTTCATAGGAAGAAGATAGGGATGAGCTACAATCCTATACGATAAGTGATGCGCATACGCATACCTAATCGATAGTGGAAAGATACCAAGATGATCCAAGCACATGATCACCCACCTATATGATCGTTATCAGGAAAAGAATAACACACCACTATGCTATTGTTAGATGTGTTGACCTCAATTATTTCCGGTTCGTATAGAGACAGCCACAACCTTTTAATTTTGTCCAACCAAAAGCATAACAAATCGTTTTACATGCGCTCAAATTATTATTCCTAGCTGGAGTTGATGAAGACCGCGCCTCGCTTCTCTCCCAAGCGACTTTTATCCGTCTCAAAAACCATTTCGCTACTAGTAAGTCAAAGAGATGATATAGAATACATTTTTCAACAGCAAACTTCATTATCATGCCGAAGTCAGTAAAGTTATAGGATCTTGGTGATACACATTACGGGATACAATAATGTTTGTGCGGTTGACAAAAAAAAAAAAAAAATCCTTCGTGATTTTCCTTTTAGGAATGATTACAAAATGCACGCAACAGCACACCCGGAATAGCGTGATCCTTTTTCATTGGCCGTTTTGACTTATATCAATAATAAAGCAGTGCGTCAAATATAGCATCTCATAACAGATCACGAGTTTTGCAATTTAATTAGAAAGAATTCACTAGGAGTTTGGAAAGCAATACCTTCTTCATCAGAAGCAAAAGGGGTTTTAAACTTTCCAATTCTATCATGTCCTGCTGCCTACTCCAGCATGTTTCCAAAATCCGAAGTGGTGCAGAGAAAATGGACCGAAAAGGGCAGACAGGAAAAACAAATATCTGTCATAAACCGAAATCGGACACTCCACTAAAATAGTGGACTGTATATTTTTCTTCGATATTGTTTGACATAGTTTAATCCCCATCATGTCTTCCACCACTTTAAACATCAACTCCTGTAATGCTTCACATGCGGAGGTCACCATTGAAAGGAAGAAAAATTATCATCAAAAAGCATCTTTTAGTATCACAAACATTGGGAATCGTCACCTTCAAATTTCCATTCCGACGTCACCCTGAATAGAGTCATGAAAACAAGTTTATTATGCTTAGTGAGTTATAATCTTCGATCTTATAGATGGTCTCAATTTAGAAATACGAATAACAAATTTTGTATAGCTCGTAGCTTTGCGAAATCGGATTAGAAACTATTTCTTGTTCATGTTAATCGATTTATAAGCTCATAGATTGTGTCCTTACCATCGTTAAGATTTGTTTTATTTTTATGAAATCTAAAACCCAATTTTTAAAAAGTATCACAACATTGGAAGCATGAAACGAACAGCACGAACCGCACAACTCACACGAAAGCTTCTACTAAGAGGGTAAAAAATGCTAGTGATAGGCGACAACGACAAAGAGTATCGTAGGAGTCCAAACTAGGTAACTCTCCTCCAATCGAAGTTGCTTTCGTACTTTTTGACTTACGAGTGATATGATGTTTGTGCTCCTCCTAAACCTCTCACCCACATTCTCAGCCCTCATCTTATTATAAAGGCGAAATTAACAAGTTTCAACCAGTAACGAAACAACACCACATGCAGATATCAAGATGGCATGGAAAGCAATTCATATGTTTGTGATCATCCTGGCCTGCTCTCACCTTATCATATCAAGCTCCACGCCAGTTTCGAGTATGCCCGTCATTTGATCCCTCGTTGTATTTCGTTTTATCTCTTTGTTACATCTTGGTTCGGATCCTCAACGAAATTTTCTCTTTGGGTGCAGGAACTAGACATCTATTCCACGAAAGACAACAATCTGGTGCTGTACGGACTACAAAACAGGTTAGTTACAGAGCTTTGATCTCAGCGATAACTTACCGTGATTGTGTTTAGTTTTTTTTTTTTTTACATTTATCGATCGTTTCTTTTTTTTTCCTGAAGCAGATGGCTTCTTCGAAGGCGACAGGAGATGATTCCACACAAGGAGGAGTGGAGTTTCAACTAAACGACTATGCGCCTGCCGGAGCTAATCCCTTCCATACTCCAAGACCTCCACACGCCTAAGACGATTCCAAAATTGTTGTAGTAGTTTAAATAGGAGTAAAGCCAAGATCTCTAAATTGTCAATATCAGGGGAATAAATCCTTATTGGTGTCTTTCGCTATTGCAATTGTTCCATTGCAGCTTCTGGACTATTAGTTTTCACATATAAGAGCAACTCTCTCAGTCATATATATGCAAGTAAGCACTTCAGAGCTTGGCGTAAAACCTAGTGCGAATGTGGCATCTCATTGCTGTTGTAGGGTTATACTACTACTACGATAACACAGATAATCCCATAAATTGACAGGGTCTGGAAAGGGCGAAATAATGAGGAATCGAGAAACCAGAAAAACGCACCGACATATAATATTCTTAGCGCTTGATATATAATGAGGAATCGAGAAACCAATGGCTATGCCAAGACCAGAACTCAAGGTGAAACCACGACGCGAACCAAACACAAACTGATGTAGTAATATCTTGCAGAGTCTTCAAGAGCGAGCAATCGCAGCCAGATGATGGATGGTTAGAATTCTGGTTATGCTGGAGCCTGGAGACACTCTACTCGAGTAAATGTTTGCATATGCTCAATCCTAACGATTTTTGAAACAAACTTGATAGAGTTGACTCTAGTAAGTTGCCTCAGGCTTGAACCGTAGTGCAACTCTTAAAATTTAAGGCTCAGCATATTTACGAGCCTACTTCCAAATTGGTCGCAACACTTCAACTCAATGTGCAACTTTCACGTGTATTGAAGTTTGTGTGTTCTAACAAATTATCTTTTGGCGACAGACTTAATTGTACTCACTGAGAAATGAGGTAATGAGAAGACGGCGAGATCAATTTTCCCGAATATAGAACAGTTGGTCTCAATATGAGAATTGACGTGATTGGAAAAAAAAAAAAAAAAAAACCGTTGCAATACAAAAGAGTATTAATATAAATAAAAGCTCATAGCAGGGGAGCTAGGAGCACCGTGCCTGCGTTTGACATTCTAAGTTAGGTATTGTCTGTCATTTATGTTGTTGATACCGAAAACCGGAAACCAAAAAGATAGGTTCGATGCAGATTTCGTTAACTTAACAATGTGCCAACAACGAGCATGATCATCCTAATCCACCTACGCTGCTATGGTTGAGAAGGTTGTTCCTGTTGCGGTTGTTCCTGTTCCTGTTTCGTTAACTTGATTTCTAGACTCAGTCGTAAGTCATAAAAATTGTTCATCTCAACTGGGTCTTTATTAGACCATTTATAATAATTTTTCTATCTCTATCCTTATTATATAGTGTTATAATATCATTGTTTTAATATAGGGATTTAATTTTTAACTCAGTAACTCAACACATTTTCTATATTGATTCCTAAATCGATATTTTATATTGTCATATAATGGTTTTCATATTCTAAATTCTAATTTTAAATTTGTAGATATTCTTATGAAGGACAATCATTTAAATAAACTTTATATTTATTTTTAAAAAAAATTATGATTTTTATTTTTAAATATTATAATTTTAAGTGTAATGTTCATTTTAAATAATAATAATTATTCTAATAACTATTAAAAGTATTAAATAACAGTAAAAATGATAATTTTGTTCCCTAGAAGTGGAAAATGAAGTGAAGGATATGAAATGATATAGGGATAAAGATAAAAAATCCGTTGGATGAGTCAAATTTTAAAATAATATCTATATTTAAAGCATTCATATTAAATACGATAAATAGGGTATAGATATGAATGCAAAAATAAAATATGTAGTTAAAAATAATAATAATGTGATGTTAAAAAAGTGTATTGGAGTGTGCAAAAACTACAAAATAAACAGTAACTATTCAAATGAAGAATAATATTGTAACATATTGTATTTTTTTTTTATAGATATAATGATATATAAATAATTGTAGACTGTTTATTCGATTGCCCTAAGTAGACAAGCTAGGGAGTCTTTGTTCCAGAAAGGAGCAAAGACCTACTCTGCGTCTAACTCCTCTTCGAGTTCATGTTTGACATATAAATATAATGAAATATATTAAATAATAATAAAAAAATAATAATTTATCGTATCTTATGTTCATGTCCTTACTAGTGTATTCTCCGGGCAAAAAAAAACTAAATTTGATTTGATGGCTACTCATGGAGTAGAGTGGGAAAGAGAATGGAAATGATATCAAGAGCGCTCAGTGTTCGTAAAATTGAGTCTTACATATCTTGTACACATTTGCCTCTCGTTTTTTTGTCTAAAGATGTGCATTTCATTTTAAAGAATCTGATGTAAATTCTCTAAATTAATTAGAAATCTTTTAAATTTCCGGAGTTAACTTACCTAATCATTTAAATTTTAATCATCTTTTGAGCGTTCTATTGCAAACTACTCTTACATCTCGTTCCCTAATTTTCGGTGCTATCATTTTCTTCATTTTGACACGCGCTCTATGGGTGATGAGTCTCCTCAAATGCCAGGTGCTTGTCATGTGGCCTTAGTCAGACACAATTAGAGGTTTGATCATGAAACGATTCGAGTTTATATTAATTTATACTAGTATCTTTAATTATACGAGATGAATATTTTATTAATGTTCAGCTCGGTTGATAATTGAACAAATTTGAGCTGCTTGAATGGAGCCGAACCCTGCATACCCTTACATAATAAGGTTTGTGACAAACAGCCTTGATTCCCAGTCCAGCAATCTGTTTATCACTCAAGGTTCACAATAGCTTGCGTGTCATCAATCGCCTCATGTTTCATCCCAATATTTACTTCATTTCATTCAAATTACAATCTTAATTTCATTTCATTCAATTATAGTCTTAATTTATTATAGATTTTAATACTCTAATATATATCTGAGACATTTTCCTCTCGTGTATAACGTTTGATCGTCTAATGATGGATGGATGAATGATCTCAACACGAAGCAGCTAGCGATGAACCAGGTAATCACTCCATACTGGCTTACTCGATGTCATAATCTCATAGGAATTGTTATACTTCAATGATTCATATTGGTGGACGAAACCCTAATGCGAAACCCTAGTCGGTGGATGACTACTCGCATTGCCGTGATGTTGAGATATAGAAGTGCATTGATGCCTCGATCTCATCACGGGAATGTACTCCATTTTTGCAGAATAATCGAAATGAAGAAGCTCATGATAGTGAAATACTACTCCCTGTTTCGCCACCGATGATTCATTACCGAGCTCTGTTCGTACCTGCTTCTGTTTCGGGCTCATTTGGATCTTGATTAGGTTAATCTATTGCTTGAAGTTTATATTTGGGTATTCTATGCAAGAAACTCAACCAGGTGACCCTTTCGTGTCTAATTGTCTTGACTAGACTGAGCCTAACTTTTAACTCAGATTATTGAGTCTTGAGGTGATCTAGATCGATTGTTGAAACTCAGCTTACGCCAAAGTTTCTTGAGACACTTATAGTTGCAAGTGCCACTTGGGTGCGCAGCAGGGATACTCGAAAGATCTTTCACTATGTAATGATCGTTGGTCCTTGTTGACCTTACCTTGTGGTTACTGTGATATGATTCATTGTACATTTGTACTAATGGAGTGGTAGGGAAGAAGTTTCAACTCGCTTTATAAAGTCTCCTTTTTGGTTTTAGCATTTCGCAAGCTAACCTATAGGTTCAATCGACATTATTTTCGGTAAATACAGCGGTAGCATAAATCTTAATGTAGCTATCCTGGTACGTATTGTGGCAACGCATATAATGTCTGTGCCTGATGTGCTGTTTCCTCTGGAATAGACTGTCATGACGATCCTGCAACAGCGAGTGGAACCAGTATAGATAGGTCTGGTAATTCAGGTGTTTCGCAACCACTTAAACCATAAGTGAGAGGATATCAGTTTTCCATTACTTTTTTTTCTTGTCTACTTGATATCAGTCTAAAGGATTATGTGGTCGTAATTTTTATTGCTTTCTGTCCTGTGATGAAATATCCCTTTAACATGCTATGACTCATACCGTGATGTATGCGATGAAACTCTTATCTATTTTGCTGAAGTTAAAAAGCGTAACATCCATGACATTATTCCTCAAATTCTTGAGGTTTCTGTATTTGGATTGCAATTCCTGAATTCTGTGTTCTGATCTGAATTGCATTTCGGTGCCTTGATTATATAGGTTGACAGCGTTTTCAATTCATGGATTTGGCACCTGTCCTCATTTAAGTTTCGTGGAATATTTCTGAATGCTTCTCTTCTTTCTGCAATCCTTTCACCAGGCCTCGGACTGAGATCCTGTTCCCTGAATGGATACAACCCAAAGACATAACAAATCGAGACATGCCTTAAACTTCAACAATGGAAGTTCGAACCTACCTTCTGCGAGGCGCTACATCCACCCTTGGAGCAGTATATTTTCTCAATTCTTCTACAGATCAGCGGAGAAGAAACGCCATTACCATGCTTGTAGTATCTGATCTTAAGCTGATTCTGGGCAGTGGCTCATGAGTGTGACTTTTATTTCCATTTAGTCTTTACTTTTCTTTTATCTCCTTATTTTCCGCGTAGCTTGTTTTATTTTAATGAATCATGAAGGCGTAGGGTGAATTGGTACAAAGTACCTGTGGTAAAGAACACTTTCGAAAGCACCCAGGAATTGACTAGCTCACGAATTTTGTGCTCGTTCCAACCATGGCTGGGAAGGCATCTGAGTTTTTGGTCTCTTTCATTTCCTGTTGTCTTGTTAGAGGATGATGTTGTCGGCATTGGGCTGGCTTCCTATCGTGTAACGGATTATCAGTAGTTATGGGGATATGGTGATGTGCATTAGGAACATCTGATTATATTTTATGCACGATCTTCTTCTTTCTAAATCCAGTCGAGGTACCTGGATTAAGATGCTCTCCCTTGCGTGCATGTACCTTTAGACAAAATGCATGCACTAATCTTCGAAAATAGAAGTTAGAACTTAGAGCCTACTTTCATGTCAGTACTTCACTCACTCTCCTGTATATTCTGTGGATATCTTTCAAGCGAGAAGAGATATGATGCTAGACTTGTTCTAGATGCCTTATAATGGTTACGGGCTGCGCCTGTGACGCATGAATATGACTTCCTTATGTCGATTCCATAGTTTGGTACACATAGCTGATGCCCTGCCCCTGTCCAATGTGATGCAGCCATTAAAACTGAGCAGAATAATTGAAATCTGAAACTGACTGGAGATGTTGTTAGTGCTCAGGTCATTTTCATTTCTTGCAAGAATCAGTGTTTGCTTTCGATTTCCAGCCGTGAATTCAAAATGCATGATTCTCTAGTGCAGTGTTGGTGACTTATGCTTCTGCTTTCCTATTTTTCCGGCATCTGAAAGTCTTTATGCTTCATCCATTTTCTCGATCCTTTTTCGCTTTATAACATCGTCTTCTTCATGCCCCCACTGAATAATAATCTTTGATGCAGCATCGTCGCCGTCATGTGACTTTTGATTCACTGAATGTTCTCCTGCTGACCTAAAAAGACCAAGAGCATCATCCCAGAATCTCCTTTTACCTGTTTGGGAATATGTTAAAGCAGGAAAAGGGAGCTTCAATTGCACTACCTCGTTGAAGATGGAAAAGGTACCTCAATAACTCTTGTTTGCTTATATTCACCTAACATTTTTTTCTTAGAATGTCGGCAATGGTTAGATTCTTTCATTCAAGAACGACAAATCTTCCATGAAAAATTAGGTCCGATAGAGACGGAGATTTATGGCTTTTGGTGATCCTTTTCTTATGATTCCTCCGCCCACCACTGTCCTGCTTGATCCACTGTGCTGTAGTTTGGAATCAGTTGATGCAGTTTTCTACGCCATTCTTTGACAATCAGAATTATGTTAAATGCACTTGTTGCGATCCCGAAAATATAATTGCATGCTTTCAGGAAATCAAAGTGACACCCCTGCATATTTGCTTTAGTTTCCTTCCTTCCCCTGCTTTAGCGGTTCATGTCTTCCCAATGATGCATTTATCTCAGTTTTGCAGTATTTTTCTCATGCCCAAAAATATTAGGCCGAAATATGATCCCTTAAAGAGTAAGTATAACTCACAGTAATAGATGAGATGCACACATTATAGTGGTTTTTAATCCTCCAATGTCGGAGTGCTAGCTTCTGTTCTCATCTACCTTACTGAAATTTGTGAACCGGATCTGTGTTCATGTGAATACGTGAAGCTTAGGATCCTTCTTTTCTCGTATATTAATTTCATACGAGACTAGCAGGCCAAATACGTTCTCTTTTTTTCTTTTTCTTTTTCCTTTTCTTATTTGCTTTGTTGCATAATAATGGCTCCTTTCGTGTAATTCTATCCAGTTAAATATTGGCATGCAGCTTCTTGTATATTATAGCAAAAGAAAAGAGAAGCATCTGTGAGATGCTTTCCTCTTTTATTGTAGATGTTTTACTTTCTTTGATTCTTGTTGTCAATGATTCTCTTTTGTTTCAGAAGTGCTTGTTTGATAACAACCAAGAAGAGCATGAGTCAGTTCTCATATCTGTCAATTAGATTCTTTCATTCCTCCATCAGCGCAAGGAAACAAAAGGAATATTTCAATTCCACATGCTGAAAAAACAAATCGAGCAAAAGAAGGGAAAAAAAAAAGAAGGAATCAAATGAAAAACTTATTGGTCAGATACTCATATCGAATGCTATCTTACTCATCAAATGTGAAAAGACTATGTGTTAAAACTCTTTCAGACAATGTCGACTTACTTCAAGTGATATCATCCGGAAATGAATGTACGCTTTTGTGTTCGGGTTTAAAGTTTGATTTTCGATGATGTTCTTCGATGGAAATGAAGAAGGAAATGGAATAGCCTGATAAAATCAAGGAAGACACTTTTATTCCTTTCTCTACTTTCCAGACTCATATTTATATCTGCTTTCTCAGTTGTTGCAGCATCTCAGATTCTCACCCACTCCATCCAAGTCAAAGAAGATGAAGGACAAAGCAAATGAAACTGACATCTCTTGAAGGAACAAAGAAAAGAGCTTGACAAGGTGAGAAACAGCTTATGGCATATATTCTCCTCACTGAACCCCACTCCAAGTTTCCAGATATAGGAGTGAGAACACACAGGACAGCTTTGTGCGCAAAACTCTCAATATTATAAAGAGAATGCATCCGTGGCGCCACAGATTTGCGAAAGAGCAAGAAGCGTGGTTTCCTGTATAGTAATCATTTATGCTTCATTCTTTGCTCGTGTGTCGGTCACCACTGAAGTGGAATGAGTCTTCAAGGTGTGAAAAGTCGAGACATGAGCTTGGTTTTGTCTACTGATACCAAACCGAGGTTGAAATGGACTCCTGAACTGCACCAGCGTTTTGTCGAGGCAGTGAATCATCTTGGCGGCGCAGACAGTTGCGTTCCACAACCAACTTCCCTTTGATCCTAGTGCTATGTTCTTTTGTGAAAAAACATGACAGTGCTGTGATGCTACATTTTCACTTTGCTGTTCTGTGCAGGAGCGACGCCTAAGAGTTTAATGAGAGTGATGGGAGTTCCTGGACTCACCTTGTACCACCTAAAGAGCCATTTACAGGTATCTTTCTCTTCTTCTTGGTCTACGTTCACAGTCGGTTCTGTCAATACGATGTTCTGATTACAATGGTGTTTTTGTTGCAGAAATATAGACTCGGGAAGAATCAACAGTTGGATACCTGCAGTGACTTCAGGCAGGATGGTACAGTTAATTGCTTTGAGGTCTGTGGTTAACTAACAATTTCTGTGCTTTATCCTGAGCATTTATTTTTTCTTGAAACAGATGGTAAGGAAACCTCGCGTGCAGTCGATGTTTTCGGTGATCAGGGAACAAGTGATGCAGCTGATGATAATCAGATGAACGGGTAATTGTTTACCATTGTGTTGCATCAATCATATGTTCGTAAAAAACGACCTCTGTTAAATGCTGTATTATTGTGCTTGTATATGCAGAAGCTTGCAATTAGCCGAAGCCTTGCAAATGCAAATGGAAGTACAGAGGAAACTGCACGAACAGATTGAGGTAAGCCGATCGACATTAATCTCAAATCAACACCTAGATGGATGTTTCTAATGCATCAGGTTCGGACGAATACAAAATTCATGTTCTTCAGGTACAGAGGCATCTGCAGCTGAGGATTGAAGCACAAGGAAAATACTTGCAGAAGGTGCTGAAAAAGGCTCAGGAAACACTCTCGGGCTCTAATACCTCCCCGCTTGCTGTAGATCACACCAAAGAAGAACTCTCAAAGTTGGTTTCATTGGTGAGCTCGGGGTACCCCGGTTCATCATCCTCGGGGTTGACTGAAGCGATAGCTTCAAGCCTAGAGCATTTAGGCCATAAGCCACTAAGAGACATTGGACATTTAATGGAAAACTCATTGGCGACATTCGACAGCACTGTGAAGCATGAGAAGCTACTGAAGCACGATAGTGATCAGCAACAAGCCATGCTGCAACTATTCGACCAGTCGTGGATCAACAATCATAGTATTCGCAGCAATCATATGAAGAGAAAATGTTGCTCCACTCTCTACTGCGATAAAGAAGAGCGACCGACTGCCAAAAGACTGTCAACGTGTAGAGAGAAAAATCGACCTGGACTGAGCAAGGTCGGAGTTCTGGACACATTCGATCTCAACTGCAGTCATTACCAAAACGACATCGATCTTGGTTCAAAGTCAATAGACCTGAATACGGAAGGGATCGAACAACACATGCTTTAGAAGCTTGCAGGGATCTGACTTTTTCCTCCAAATAATGTTTCCTTCATTGTTTGTTAGTACTACATTTCACAATCCTGTAAAGGAAGCATAGACTTTTCAATAAAAACAGTTGTTTCCCTTCTCTGCACCGGCAAGAACATGTATTTTTCATCCTCGGATACTTTTAACAGGCTCAATCACGCATTGGTATATTCCTCTACCATATAGTTCCATCCATTAGGTTGGAATATGACATTCCATCCATCAAGAAAAAAAAACACAATACAGATATTAACATGGAAACAACTCATCAGCATTTGAATCAAGAAAACCAACACTATACAGAAATTCTATGTACAACAAAAACCATACAATTGTAAACACGTATCGAAACGTCGTCAATTCATCCTACTATGTACATCACTAATCAAATCCTGACTAGAAACCCTAACCCTACAACAAACACAATTCGAAAAACTCATCATCATATCCAAATCATCACATCCAAATTCAACTCGAATCATCATCACCATCATCGTCATCATCGCCCTCCCTGCTCTGCCGCCTCCTCGCATCTGTGAACCCAAAACTAACAAAAATCGTATTACCACCTCCGCCGCCATTCATCCTCCCACTCTCTTCTTCCTCATCGACAGGCATGGCGTATCTGCAAACAGGACAGTTCCCGCGAATCCTCAACCACTTCTCGATACACTCCCCGTGAAACCTGTGCTTGCACGGCATCTCCTTCACTACAGTCTCCTTCCCTACCCACTCATCGAGACAAATCGCGCACTCGCCGCTCCCTTCCTCGACTCTCTTCATCGCCGCCACAGCCGCGTTCGACGCCGGCCGATGTCCTTCCTTAGGGGACGATGAGAAGAGGGATTCGAAGTTGGTTCCTTGGAGGACGATCATTGATTGCGTGATCGGGTCGATGAATATGATCCGATCGTATTCCTCTGATCTGACCCCGTCGCCGCCGTCGTCGTTGTTGGTGGAGTTGGAGTTTGGTGGTGCTTCGAGGATAAACACGGAGAGGCTTGGGCGTGGTGGTGCGGATTCTTGATCTGGTGATTGATACGCCATTGATGGAGCTTCGGGGAGCGAATCGAGACTCGATTTGATCAATCAATGAGATGAATGCGAGGATAATGATCGAGTTTGTGTGTGTATAAGAGAAGAGGTGAAGAAGGTGGTGGAAGGATCTAGAATTCGGAGACTGATGGCTAATACGCTGCGTTTTGGCGTGGTGGTATCTTTTCGTGCAGCGATAGTGTTATCATTGTAATGGTAAACTCTTCTTAAAAGATGTCGTTACCTAAAAACTTTCAAATGATAAAGATTGATTGCAGTGTCAAAATCTGGACCGTTGGTTAGCAAGGGTGAAAAATAAAGAATAGATGTGACGATGCATTGAAGCTATCCGCCAATGCCACTAGCGTGAAAGGATCATTTTGCATAGCCGTGAAGTGAGTGCACACAACATGTTCGACGAAATTCCTCACTGAAATCTCAAAAACCGAATTCTCATCACCACCATGGCCGCTCTAAGTTTCATTTCAACTGCCATGATAACCTCTACAAGATTGCACAAACTGCATTGGAGTCCCTTTGGCATCGGGCAACTTCTTATACCAAATCGAAGTGAGTCAGAAATCATCTTGTTTTATCGATTAGTGGAAAGCAGGAACCGTGCTTGGCTGTTTTTTGATTAATGGGCTATGGGTTGTGTTTTGTTTTGGACTAGCTTTTGGGATGAAGGGTTTGGTTGTCGAAGCTAAGTGGAGGAAAAGGGCGAATACTAAAACGGAGAGCGCGAAGATCCGAAACAGGAGATGGAGAAAGAAGGTATGGTGTGTCATGGACATCGTTTTGATCTTTACATGATATATTTTCCAAGATGGTTGTTCTTGTTCGGTTGATAAAAAGATTTGAGTATTGGTATTATGTGTGGTTGCTAAATGTTGATTCGATAACTGTAGATTCAGATTGATTGAATCCTGTTTGGAGTCCTATAGTAACCTAGAGATTGTGCAATGTGCACAAACCAAAATTCATTTTTAGTGGTTCAGAACAACTAAGCTCATCCCTTGAGCCAACTGCAGTTATTTTTATCTGGATACCAATCAGATAGTGCATCATCTCAAGGTTTTGAACTTGAATGTTCTCCTTATCAAACATGCTATGTCATTCACCGAGTGGGCGTAATAGGTAGCAGTAGGCTCATTTTTCTTGTTTGTGTGCCTCACTTCTATAACCGTAGTCATATCATCTGAAGTAAAGGGATTACTTATTTGCTGATATGATATGTATGAACCATGTGTTTTGCCATTGGGATTATGTTGTGCAGTACACGGGCACACCTTCAAAGCCACGGCTTTCAGTGTTCTGCTCGGATAGGCAACTCTATGCCATGCTGGTGGATGACGAGAACAAGAAATGCCTGTTCTATGGAAGTACACTGCAGAAATCTATCCGTGATGATCCTAATTTGACAACTGCGGTAAGCTTTCTTCTATTTGTTAGGAGCATCATTTGCTCTGTGTGTGTGAAGTTTTGTGGTCACCTACTTGGTTCGGCTTGCTTGCAAATTCAACATACGACATCTTGTTCGGTTCTGTTATGAGTGTTCGTTAAGTTAGGATAATGTTGCATATCAAGCTGACTTGTTCCCATGGGTCTGAATCCAATACTTACAGGAGGCGGCAAAGTTGGTGGGAGAAGAGCTCGTGAAGGCAGCTATTGAGCTAAACATCAACCAGATTTCAAGCTACGATCGCAATGGATTTGCTCGTGGGGAACGAGTGGAAGCTTTTGAAATCGCAATCGCAAACCATGGCTTCCTTATGCGTTAGATTGGTGTCAGAGTCTTCCTGCTAGAATGTGGTAACTCCTTTTTATACTTTGAATCAATGATTGATATATGATACATAAATCAGACAGATGTCCTGAATTTCTATTTCAGCTTTAATGGTGTGTTGCTTTAATGGCGACAATCACGTTTCATTATTATATCGCACTTAGAGCATCCTCATTGGAGGTTATTATATTGGGGTTCTTAGAGTGCCACGTCAGTATTCTAAGAACTTCTCTTCCCATTGAAAAAAACTTTGTGCACATGCCACATCAGCATATAACATCTTCCAAGAACATCACTCCCCATTGATAAGAACCTCTGAAAATACTTAATTTATACTTATTGTTTAGTAATCAATTCCATAATTAAATAATTAAATATATTTAGATATATTGTGAAAATGAAATAATCATGCAATTATTAATTAAAAATAAAAAATTTATGATAAAATTTTAACAATTGTAAGCAAACACATAAATGAATTACAAATTGTAACAATTTTAACAATTGTAAACAAACACAAAAGAATTAACAACAAAATACGTTATAACAGTTGCTAATAATTGCTTCTCATCCACTCAAAGGGCATAGGTTCGAATCTTGGACCCTCCATTTGACAGCTTTTGGAGGTTCTTATATAAGAACCTCAAAATAAATCAAAATGCCTAATCACCAAGAAACCTCCCATGGAGAAGATCTTAGCATTTCTCAACCTTGCTTTATATGGGTGTTGCCAAATGGATATGAAGTGCTGGTTACCGTTTTAAACAGTTACCGGCAGTTGCAGGCATTGTGAGAGTTCAAATCTTCAAGTCAGTTGCATTTTCAGGAACCCAAGAACCAGTTGTATTTCTTCATTTCTGTAATTGCAAAGAAAGCCTTGCACCTTTGATCATCATCAATTCCTCTCTTCAAATCTTCACCAACAAATGGAACAGACGAACCACGAATCCAGTGTCAGAATCTACGCATCTCCGAGGGCAGACACCACCATCACCCTCAACAATCCCTTGACCGAACCTCGACCCTCAAGAACATCTTGGGCTGGCCA
The DNA here is from genome assembly GCA_001925005.1 of Drosera capensis. Classification (NCBI taxonomy): domain Eukaryota; kingdom Viridiplantae; phylum Streptophyta; class Magnoliopsida; order Caryophyllales; family Droseraceae; genus Drosera; species Drosera capensis. The sequence goes on from LIEC01010676.1 coordinate 74,851, forward strand.
GAAAAGGCGAGCAGTCGCCAATGGCGTGCAAACCACCCTGTCAAAGACCTCAATGCTGGCACACTTCCTTCCTACTGGGACTCTCCTCACGTTCGAGATGGTCCTGCCTTCCATCTACGGTACAGGAGAGTGCACTCGCGTCAGCACAGTCATGATGTTCATCCTGCTCGGCCTGTGTACTCTATCTTGCTTCTTCTTCCACTTCACTGATAGTTTCCGTGCACCTGATGGCAAGGTCTACTATGGGTTTGTGACAACACGGGGTCTTATGGTGTTCAAGCCAGGGCTCGACGTGGAAGTGCCTAAGGATGAGAAGTACGAGATTCATTTTGCGGACTTAGTTCATGCACTCATGTCGGTCATGGTTTTCCTGGCTGTTGCTTTCTCGGATCATCGCTTGATCAACTGCCTTCTGCCAGTGCACGCCAAGGAAGTTGATGAAGTTATGGAGAGTTTTCCTCTCATGGTAGGCATCGTCTGCAGTTGCCTGTTTCTCATCTTCCCCAAGGCTCGATTTGGCATTGGATGTATGCCCACTTAGGTCTTAAAATATTCATTGGCCATTATGTTTGCATGGTAACATGTTTCCGCGTCGTTGGATGTTAAAGAATGTGCAATGTATGCATGTGAATTCGGATACAAGTTTCAAGGTTCCATCGGTGCTAGATCTATGTATGATTATATTGTCATCTATTTGACATGTTCCTCGTCACCCAGCGAGTTCCTAGTTATGGGCGGATTACTCTGCCATGTACACATAATGTTAATGAGCATCAGAAGGTGACAGACTGGGAAGAAACGATAAAGCAAGAGGGATAATAACGTTGATATCGACCGTCAAATCAAAAGAATCAATGAAAGCTTCTCCTACATCTATACAAATGCACAAAATCGCCTCAACTATCGCCCTACGTATAATACAAAGAGAAAATCTAACTATTCATTCCCGTATCGCAAACAGTGACCATCCAGAACAGGAACAAAACAACTATCTTCAAACTAATCAAACCAGCCAGCGCGCAGCACCGCATCATAAACTCTACCACTGTGCACGAAGGCCTTCGATCACAATATCACGAAAATCATACGGCCTTGTCATCGTTTATCTCCACAACATATAGCTTCTTTCGTGTCCTGAAGTTTCTGCCATAAGCATAGCAACTCCCTTGGACCTTGATAATGCGCGACGACATAACCCTCATTGCACCCGATTATGTTTACCCTGTCATCGTTCTCATACCTTATTTGTAATCCTTTTTTCTGCATGTCCGCGATCCAGAGACCCATCGCAACATCTTCCAACTTGAACAGCTGCAGTTCACCACATAACAGGATATTGCAGAACACAAAGATGGAATGATCAACATCTCGCTTACAGATAACTAGCAAATAAATAAACCTATTCATGCTCAGAATGCCTTACCTTCAAGCGGCCTTTCCGCTGTTCCTTGGAGACTGCCTTTGCAATGTCATTCGACACAGCATAACCAGGACCGTGTGCCCAAGGCGGATAATCATCTTTCGGCCATTCCTTTATCGATTGAAAACAGCAGTCAATGCGATTATTTGATACTGCAGTAAAACCTCTAGGTAAAAGGAACATAGAGAAGAACTGTTTACCTCTGGAGAAATATACCATTTGCTGTCAGTATTTCGATGGGGTTGCGAGTCTGACTCAATGAGACCGTAAAGCAATCCACGAGTGGCATTGACCCTCTTTAACGAAGCCACCACTTCATCCACACGAACAAATGCATCATCGTCCGTCTTCATGACGTACTTTGCTGAAAGAACATCTGCCTGGCGAAACAAAGATGTCAGCGAAGCAATTAAAACATTACACACGTGTTCACAAGAACAATGAGTTTACCCCAAATATGCAGATTGCTACAGTTTTCCAGGTTAAGAGGCTGTAATAGTCAACAAATGGCATCAGTTGAATGTCTCCATAAGCTCCTAATTCACTCCACAGTTCCTCATTCACCCCTTGAGTTTTATGCTGCAAATACCCTAACATCAATAACAGATTGATCCAGGCGGAAACTTGAGCATGACCAACACTTCACTGACCAGAAGACTTACTAAGCCGACAAAGAAGCGCACAACAACGGCCCCAGAGCGGACTTCAGGGTATTGCATCCATGTTCTTCGAACAGCCATTCGACGCTTAAAGTTGTTTGCTGTGGAGAAAACTCCAACAAAAAGATCTACAGATTTTTTAGGCTGAATCGGAGGGGACTTGAGAGCTTCCAAATCAATTACATGTTCCAAGTCTTCAGATGTGGGTAGGCCACTCAACAGCACAGCCATCAGTCGCACATCGCCTGATATCCTCATTTGACTAACAAACCAAGGTTCCAGATTCTGACGAGCCGACCATCCAAAGAGAGTCAAATTATATCAAAGAGCAACAATATAGTTCAGTAAATTAACTCTGAAGGTACGAAGTGAACTTACTTCACGGTAAGCGAAAGAAGTGATATGCTTTCCATCAACCATCATCTGTATTCCTTCCGATCCAATCCTAAGGGTTGCAACGAATGGGTAACCCTGTCTAAATGGGAAATATGGTTTTGTTTTAGATCCATCGCGAATCCTTGAGCCATTAGTATGCTCGCCAGTCCTCAGAGTCTGATTATAACTCTTTCCAACCATCTCATTGCACTCGATAAGAGCATCAACTGCAATAAAGAGATTCCAGATAGCCATGTAAGATAAGGGAACTCTATATAAGTAAAAAGAAAGTGATCACGAAGAGGTTTAACTGACATGACTACAAGGTGTAAAACTGGTCTCATTCACGTAATGCAAATCGTGCCGACATTTGAAATCAGTTTTTCAAAGATGATTAGTTCGAAACAGTGAATGAATTTCGATCAGCCAGATGAGCAGATAATCAACTAAACAACATCAGTAAGTCAGTATCCTGATATTTTCGGATGATTTAAGCAGCATGATCCACTTAATGCAATTTATAGGCCAAAGAGAATACTGCTACCTTTCTTGTTCTCTTCCGGATCGGGAGATGGGCAACGCTTTTCATCACCCCAATCATGTGCCAGAGTCCAAGTATTTTGCACAATAACAGGGTCCTCTGTCATCTTATCACCTTGAAGCCGAACATTATAGTGCAGGATAATAGGTGGGTCTTGCTCCCCCGGGATCTGCTCTCCGGTTAAATCGATCCGAAAATTACCAACAGGACCACCAGGAGTCCCAATAATAGTAATAGAAGAATCCTCAGTCAAGCTGCAGGGAACTGTTAATCTGAAGCAATTATCGTCAAAACCCGTTGAGTTTAGCTTATTAAGATTCAGATAAGGAGGGCACTGTTTCTCTTTTGATCTTTTCGGTGAACTTTCGTTTGAACGAAGTCGTTCCTCTTCAACAGAAGTCATAAGGTTACTCCACGCAATTGCAGCTTCTTTGACCGCCTCGACAGCATTAGGTAAAGTTTGTGAATTGCTAATTAAAGATTTCAGGCGGTTCCATGTCAACAAACCCTCACTCTCTTTCTTTGTCAGGTTTCTGCGACTATAAAGACCGAAGGTGAAGGTATCAGCGGAGATCACCTTCTCAAATACACTTTGAGGGTTCTGAACATCAGGGCGCTCAGTGGACATTATCCATTCGAGAGGATTGGTTGCATTTGACATGATGGTGTAGGTTAAATAACTTTGCCCAATAGGACTTTTCAGCAGAACATATCTGAGCAGTATTACCATAAACACGGAAGCAGTTACTGTGCCGCTGTACCATTTCTTCATTTCCGCTCCTTATCGAAGCCCTTAATCCTTAGAAACCAAAAACCAAATTCGATTTCCTACTTCTTAAGAGTAGTCGCCACAGTTAACACAGTGGGAAGTTCCAAGGATAATGCTGAACCAGATTACAGCTTAATTACACCGATTTCAAGTAGCAGATACCTTGCTCTCCAAGTTGCTGCTGCTGTATCTCACTGAGACCAGAAACAGCAAAACTTCTTACTGACAATCGTCACCAAGATGTCACATGAAGTGGCTTGTTCAAGCTAGGACTTCGTATGGCACATGGAGATGCGTGTCTGACTACCTTTCATGTAACATCAAGTTAAACAAAATGTCAATGAAATCAAGAGCATTCATGTGACAGATTTTATAGCATATATAGACTGCAAATTTTGAAGATATCAGCACATTTTAGGACAATCGCAACTAGCAAGAAGCTTTCCTTCTAAGTAGATATCCACAAAATCCCTAATGCCCAAGTAATTCCTTAAAACACACAGCGGCACATAATTACATGCAGACGATACAGCTAAGAAGCGGATTCCGCTGCACAAGTGCTCATCCAGGTGAAAGCCCTCCTGGACTACTAATTTCAACAGATACAGGTGGACAAGGAACCCGGATCTATCCAACCAAAACCGATTCAATAACAAGCAACCGCGAATCCACATCACGAAACACAGTGGTACCAATATAATCACCAATGCCATCAGTACTTCCCAAACTAACCATAAACCCAAAAACACTCACCTAAACCCTCAACCCATCACGATTGACCCTGCAAAACACAATAATCCACACACTAATAGCCTCATATCTCACCCAACATGAACATTATGCCCCCAAACAACAAGTAAACCCTCAAATCACCATCAAATTCACAACAAAGCCTCCCAAACCCAGATCCAGAAACACAACACCAAGTCCCCAATCACCACAATGAGCACAAATGTTAGACAAGATCGAAACTTTGAACAAACCCAGATGAGCAAACACAATCCCAACTCACAGAAACACAACAAAATGCACAGATTCATCAAAATTTCACAAATTCAAACTACAAGTTTCAACTTACAGTGAGTATAAACAAAACGGTTTGGTGATTTGGATCCAAATGGGGTGTTTTTGAATGATTTTGCGACTAAGCAGTTTTACTTAAGTTTGAAGCAAAGTTCCAAAGGGTGAAGGGTCTCTTTGGGTGATTCCAATCTTGGAGTTGGTGGGCAAAAGGGTTGGAGTCAACAACGGGAGAAATGGATGAAGAAGATGAGAAGCGGTTTAGCGTACAGGGACGACACTATGACTTTAATACAACACGTTTGATCTTGACTTTGATTTAATCCTCTTGTTACATGTTGGTTATGGTAAAAAGGAATGTGATTGTGAATTGGATGTTGGTAAAGAGATTTGAGTACAACCAATTAGGTAACATTGGTGTTTAACCCTCTATCGATTTTGGTAAATTTGACGTGAGAGTTAACCCATCATCATGATTAGGTTAGATGAAATGTGATAACAAGTGTTACCAATCGGTGCAATAGCCAAATAATAAAAATATCATCATTTTACATGTGAATTGAGTTATTTATTACAAGGATAGTATATTTCATCCAATCTTTATTTAAAAATAATCGTTACCCAATATTCAAATATAGTCACCGTGCCATGTGGTCAAATAATCCTCATTTGTCACCGACAAGAAGTCTGTGGTAAATTATTGATTTTATTGCCAAATTGGCTTTTTCCTTCCCATGACGAGATTTTGCGGTCCAAAACAATAAATGTGAATTATCATATGGAAACATAGAACACATAGATATACATTGATTGACAAATAGGCAGTTTGGGACAAAGCTAGAACAATATAGAACATGGTTTCTATGCTTTATTCGGACTAAACTTGAGAACGCAACAAAGGTATCTATTTGCAGGAAATTAGGGAATATGTATACCTTTATAGCCTCTAAATAGAGGTTACAAAACTTTACCTAACGTGTCACATCGATCTATAGCATGTATATCATATCATACGGATTAGTACATCGCAAGGATGGACGAGCTTATCAAAATTTATGACCTGACGAGAACTTTCAATTATTGTTTACAGGGACTTATTGATCTTGCATACCAAACGTTGATTATACTGATATAATATGTCAGCGACTGAGCAGGAGTGCTCTAGCTTGACTAGAAAGACGGGAACGCGATGCTAGACGGGCACTGATAGTTAGGAGAAACAGGACACTCGATGAGGTTCTTCCCGGTCGTGTCGACACACATGTAGACTTGGTACAATTGACTGTTTCCGTTTTCGTCCTGGTTGCATTGTATGTAAGCGCCAACACCAGTTCCTTGCTGTATAGCAGCCGTTATGGCGGATAAGTCATACGAGTTGCCTGGTGTGATCCCTGCATTTGCTAGGGCTCCGAGGAGGTTCGCTTGGTTCTTAAGGGCAAGTCCAGCAGCGAAGTAATCGTGCTCATCTAGGACGGACTCAGAGCACGTCCCGTGCTTATCCCATTCGTGTGTCCAGAACTTGACTCCATCGCTGCTTGGGCATGACAGTGAAGGCCATTCGGCTTGCATTTCGTTTAGGAGGTCTTGGATCTGAAACCATGTAACGGACCACACTAGAGTTAGCAAGCTAGCCATGTCATGTATCAAAAGACATCAAATTCTATGACATCTTTTTCCTTTCGAAATTGAATGACTTCACAATGTTGGTTCAGCTATGATTAGTCTCACTGGTTCGATCATTTAGCTATCATACTGGTGAGGACAGTATAAATCTAGTTGAATTCGACAATCTTTTTGGTGATGTACCTGTGAAGGATCAAAAGGGTTGTTGGGATCGCAGTTGGATGGATAGCTGCCGCTGTTGTAGTTAGGCCACAGCCCGTGAATGCCAAAATCTGAAGCGGGCTTTCCCGTCGTTGGGTAGCAGCAGCCTTCACTGCTGTCACAGTATGATCCCGGCCACTACAGCAAGAAAAAGCATTCGACATTAGACAACCACATCGAGAGGCTTACTTTGATAAATTTATAGTTCAAAAACTTGCTTACATCTTGGACAAAGTAGAAGAAGTCGAAACCGGGATCACAGAACACTACTGCAGCTAAAGACTGTAAAGCAAGAAGCTGGATCAACACAGAAGTATGTTTCGAGTTTCTCATTGTTCTTCTCTATATGTGGTGTTTTGAATTCCAATGTTAATCTTCTTAAGCAATTGATTGGTTTATATAAGTATTGGAACAACGAATATTCGATACTTATACCGCATAAAAGTTAGGAAACCTATACAATCTAGCTAGGTATTTGCATCGATCTAACACGATTGCGTGTTTATGCATATTACTTAACCGGGCACGATGATTTAATAATTTTAGACCGTGTAGGGGACGGTTTGCATTTTTAGTAAAAAATTCAACTCGAGATCAAAGTTCATCAATGAAACAGTGCTGCCAATTGTAGAATTGGGCAAGCTCTATAGGTCTTCATGGTTCGCTGCAAATATGAATTGTACCATCTTGATATCAATTAGAGCGTCATGGATGATACGTACACCACGCTCACAAGTTAGCATCTACGATCGATGAAGAAACTCGGAAACGTAAAACCAAAAGGGACCTTGATCTTAATATCTTGATGCAAGAAGTGGGAATACAGAAAGAGTTTTTAAAACCCAAGAAATGAGTAACAGCCGCAGTGAAGCTAAGCTTTGGCGTTTCTTGATCTGTTTTTCAGCCTTTACACACTTGCCAGGCAACACAAAGGGTTTTTTTTTTTTTTTTTTTGGCTAGAGTTCTTCAATGATTAGTGGCTTTCATTTAATGGAACGGCTGCGTTTGTGTACACACTTCTGTGATCATCAAATGAGCACCTGTGAGGATATTATTTTGTGCTTCCTTTCTTTACACACTTTGCTTATCTTTGTCTATGTATGCATACATTACGATCTTCTTTTTTCATCCAACAAATACGATAAGTTTTCGATATTATCTTGTCAATAAATGGGTCTGGATAGAATGAGATCGAAGTATGTTGCTGGGTTAGTTCAGATTTTTGCAGTTCGGTGCTTACTGGTATGGGCGGCCTCTCAAGATTTCGATTTCTTCTACTTTGTTCTCCTGCAGCCAACTTAGCTACTGCTGCAGCAGCCCCCCATTTTCCCTTTGTATTATACGTGCCATGGTATATTTATTGTGATTTGGTGCGAGAATTGCAGTGGCCATGGTCGTATTGCGATACAAAGCAAAGTTGCTGCTATCCATTGACAGGGAAACCAGCAACAGATTTTGGAATTCATGGTCTTTGGCCGAACTATAACGATGGATCATATCCATCTAGCTGTGATACCAGTAACCCTTTCGACTCATCCAAGGTAATGGTCATCGTCTTGTTGGTCAGGATTAATATGCAGCATTTGGCTTCAGTTCACCGAACTCAAGTTATCGTCATGTACAGGTCTTGGACCTGATTAGCAGAATGCAAACAGAACGGCCATCATTATCATGCCCAAGCAGCGATGACACCAAGTTTTGGTCTCACGAATGGGTGAAGCACGGCACTTGCTCCGAGCCCATCCTCAACCAATACGGATACTTCAAGGCGGCCCTTGATCTGAAGAATCAAATCGACATCCTCCAAATCCTTACAAATGCAGGTAACACCAATGCCAATATCCCTTTTCTGAAGGTATAGAATTCCACGGCACGATAAATTACCAACAGAATCTAGTCTTCTCGTTGCAGGTATTGAACCAAATGGTGAAACATACAGCTTAGGAAGCATAAAAAATGCCATCAAAGGCGCTATAGGGTACATGCCTTTTCCTTGAGTGCAACACTGATGAATCTGGTCAGAGCCAGCTATAACAAATATATCTCTGCGTCGCGTCTGGACTGATTGAATGTCCGGTGTTCCCAAGTGGAAAATGTGGCTCCCAAATTGAGTTCCCTATATTCTGATTTGCGTTCGATGGCTGTAGCTATCAGCACACTGTACCACCTACACATTCATTTCTATCAGAACATCTCAAACATTGATCTGTAATATTATAGTTGAGCATCAAAGTTGCAAGAGATCCACAGGCTAGAATCTCAAATTAGAATTTGACAATTAGTAGTCATCTACTGTAATTTGTTGATATTCATGGTCTAATGAACTACATATCATGACATTCAAAACGTAAAGTATATATTGGACATCAGTGAGCCCATGGTATATTCCACAATATCTGGATTAAGAGTATCACAGTCTTCACCAGTTTATGACTTGTCCAGGCTTCATTGGCTTCGAAGCTCATCTACAATGCTTCGAACTGAAGTATATGTTCCCATAACTCCGACGACTGAGCCCACGACCAGAATAGAAGCTAAAATAATCAGCTCCTGCCCAAGTTTTCGAGCTTTTGGATTGAGCTTAAGGTGGCATAGACAAGGGAACAGTATGGAAACTGTGACGCTTAAAAATGCGCCGGTGAAGGCCACCACGTAGCCGAAGAACGGTATGGTTAGAGCCACAATAACTGCGCTCAATACCAGCACAGTTCTCACTAGAACGCTGATGAGCCTGTTGTTGCCAAACGGAACCAATCTGTCCTCAATACCAATAGCTAGCGGGGCGATGATTACTGCAAATTTGGTGATCGGGTTTATCAAAGTAGTGTAGATCGCCACTTGAGAGCCAATTTTCGCCACGGGCAGGCTCAATGTCACTTGAGATTGCACATTTTCTCCAAACATTAGGTACCCTCCAATCGCCATTATTCCATAGATTATCGTGCTCAATCCAAAACAGATAGTCAAGACCTGCAACCAAGATAGAACTTGCAATTACTTACGATCACAAACAGTACCATGATTGGAATTCTTATCATCATCAAAATTATAGTCGTGTTCAAACCAATCGACTAAAATATATATTAACAAAACGACCAGTGTATTTATGCACGTAAATATTACCTTTGGGAATTTGCTCCTATCTTTCATGGAATTCTGAATAGTAGGGAAAACGGCATGACCACAATAGCAGAACGTGTACAAGCTCATGGACGTAGGCAATCCTTTCCAATCAAAGAACATCCCCCTTTGATGAAATCCAACACCATCAAAGGCTCCAACCCAAAGAACAGAACACACCACGAGAAGCGAAGCCAATACACCTCCGAATGAAACATAAGCGAGGACGCCCAAGTTCCTTAACCACGTCGTTGGCAACACGACTAGAGCGGCCAAGATCGTGAATCCTTGCTTATTGCTCAACTTTATGACAGCAAAAAGCTTACTGTTTGGAAACAGTTTCGTCAGATTGTCGCCTTCCAGGATCAGAAACTCAACCGCGGCTAGGAACAACTCGAAGTACATGAAGAGCGATATGAAGGCCCTTCCTTTGTATCCGAAGGCTAGGCCGCCAATGTCTGGATATGATTTGATCAGTGGATTTGACTCCAAGCATCTGTGAAGAAGTAATCCAGTGTACCAACAGAGCAATGCCACTATGAACAGAAATGCTAAGCTTAACCATCCTCCTTCTGATAAAGCATATGGGATTGACAGTATGCCGATACCTGTCGTTCCAAGATGAGAGGTATTAGTGCCCAGCGTACGCATTGCTGCTTCAGCCACGTATTTCTGATACTATATATAAAATATGTTATATGGCTGACTCTGTATAGTGAGACTATAAGGTCTAGATGATGAAATTTAGCATGTCTTATACTCGACACTACCTAATTAGGAGAGAGTCAGTAATATTATGAAGTGTAAATTATTTCATCAACTCATAGTTCAAGTTGTTGGCATCCTACGCAAGGCGACATTAATTACAGAAGCCAGGGAATTTATAATTATAATCACCTGCCAAGGTATTGATACCATTGAAACAAGTCCGAAGAAATGTGGCGCCTTGCTTCGATGGCTGTGTTTGTGGTAGTTGAACTTGCCTCTCGATTTTCATCGACATTCTTTCCTTGTCTAGCTAGGACAATCGCCGATGCTAAAACAGCTTAAATTTCCAATGCTGGTTTTGATAGAAGTGCATACAGCTTCTTATGCTCTAGACATATTTATAGTGATTCATAGAGCAATATGACGACATTGTGTAGCAAAGCTCCAATTTATGGGTCCGAGCTCTTTGCAAGTCCATAGTTAGTGGCATTTAGGTTTAACATGATGAGAGCGACGAGATTTGTCGACATTGTAACATGTCCAAGTAATCGATCTGCTTTCGAAAAAATTGACCGATATTGGATTAATTGGTGATCTATATATGAAGTACTCCTAACTTTTGATCTCGATGTATTTGAATTGAATTGGTGATATATACTTTAAGTTTTTGGATGATTCTTCTGATTTTGTCATCGAGCAACAAAGGAAAGGAAAGACACGTACATAAAAGAAAGCGAACTTTATATCATCAACACGACTAGCTTTCTATAATCAGATTGTTCAGGTAATTATCTCTACCACTACTTTCATGTTATATGTCCTATTTATTGAAAATGTACGAATATATATGAGCTGATTTCCTTTATAAGAACTGGCCTATCTTTATAAAAAGCTATAAACAAGAACAAGACACCACCACATTTTGTTTGATTAAATTTTTTGGGTGATGAATCAATGATTGAACATATATGCATATCGAACCTTGACTCATATCACGTACATGATTCATGCATATAGCCTGCATGCATGCACAAAAAAGGTTACACGTCCGATGTGGACTTATCACTCATCACCCTATCCTAAGCTAAAGTTCACATAGATTCTTTTTTATTGGTCACACAAATATGCGAGGACAAACAACATTCAACATATAATTTTGGGAATTGAGAATACACTTTTTTTGTATAAATTAGTAATTTGATGATACATATTGTTCTGTATATATCCAAGAGTTTACAAAACCTTAACTTGCCTAGCGTCAATCTAACTTGGGTGCGGAGATGCATATAATGGAGTTTTTTTGTAATTTATTCTCCATTGTGAATGAATGAAAAAGAGCTTTTATTATTTATATTTAAAAAAACCAACCAAGATGTCCTAAGGTTGTAATGTTTGTAAGCAAGATCTGACGATGGGACAGATGAATATCTCTTGGCTTGGACGAACCTTTAAACGGATACGTGATCATCTTGCACTTGGCTCCAAGCTTATAGAATAGACAGTTCATGACTCCTTTGCCTGTCAAACTTTTGCCCCTGACCATTCATCGTTTAAAGCAGAGATATAAAGATGAACCTTAGAAATGTAAAACGTTCTCTCTTTTAAGACATAACATGAAAAATACGATGACAGCAATCAAGAAGCATTTGGCTTTCGCAAATAGATTCTATTATTATAAGAACATCCGTCAAAAGAAATACACGACGTTCACGACACGAAACATCGATCAAAGCCCCCGTGCTTTGAATCGCCCGCCTTTGAAACCTCGATCGGTCATCAAAAAAATCCGTCACAGAACTTGTATTTAGCATAAGCCGCGTCAATAATATTATTCATTCTATATAACCTATAAACTATTACATGTGCAGCTCAAGTGCATCACGTACAAGGTCAGTACCACAAGGTCTGTTGAGTAAGAGTATTTTAAGTGATCTTGAAACTGGATATGGCCAGTCTTTCAATTCATTTAGGCCCAAATATGAAGTTTCTGGCCCAGCCCATTACATTCCATCCTTTTCAAAAATTTCAACGGACAAAATGCAACTGCAAATCAGACCGCATCCTCCACCAACCGTACCCAAACCGTCCCCAAAAATGAACCGCACGATCCGGTCCATTTCAGCCCGGTCGAATAGCTGAAATGATTAACAACAACTAAAACGAGAAAGAAGAAGATCTAACAAAACTCGAAAAAATCACATCACAGAAAAACAAAAAAAATCCCCAAAATTCAAACAAGAGAGGGCAAATTTTTTCGTCAGCCCTCTCGAATTTGATCCTTGAAAACCCTAATTTTTTCCTCAAAAATTTTCAAAAAATGTGGAATTTCAATCATCATTCATCACAGATTATCGTTTGATTTTTGAATTTTTGATTATTTTTTTAATGATTCTTCTTGTCTCCCCAAATTGATGCGACGATCGAATGCTCGAAAATCGAGGCACGAAACAGCGAATCAAAACCCTAACTCAATGGATTCGATCAAATCCCTCAATTTGAAGCAAAGCACCCAATTCCGTACAAATTCGCTCTCTAAAACCTCGAAAAACACCTCAAAGTCGAATCTTGTTGTCGTCTCTGCCCTGTCAGTTTCATTTGCTGTCGCAATTTGGGTATTGATGGTGTTTTTTGGGAGAAAAAGTGGTCAAAATTCGAGGAGATTTGGGATTGTGATCGATGGGGGCAGTACAGGGAGCAGAATTCATGTGTTTGAGTATAGGGTTGAGGGTGGATTGCCAATGTTTGACTTTGGGCCTGATAGGTTGGGTTCGATGAGGGTTAATCCGGGGTTGTCGGCGTATGCCGGTGATCCAGGGCGAGCGGGCGGGTCGTTGGTGGAGTTGTTGGAGTTTGGGAAGAGGAGAGTGCCTAGGGAGTTTTGGGGTGAGACTGAGATTAGGTTGATGGCGACAGCGGGGTTACGGTTGCTTGAGGTTAAGGATCAGGAACGGATCATTGAGTCGTGTAGGAGGGCGCTTAGATCGTCCGGGTTTAAGTTTCAGGATGATTGGGCGTCGGTTATTTCAGGTATTGGATGGAGCTCTTGCTGGTTTTGTTGGTTGCATTGTTTGGTTGGTGCATTGTTGTAGTTGGTGTTCTTGTTTGAGAAATTGAAGTGTTGCTTTGTAAAGTTTTGTGTTAAGATGAATAATGTGAAGGGAAATAGTACAAAAATGATGGTATGTTGGATAAATGGTGAAAATTGTGAAGCTTTGCACAGAACATTGCTGGTTTGAATGATCACATATTGGCTATATTGCCAGGAAGAATAAGATTTGATGATGTCTAATTACTTATTTTTCTTCGTTTGTTTTGGTTCGACTGGTATCTCTTGAGACTATATTTGAGACAAGAAAATTGATGCGTAGCTATGCCATTGCTTGCTTTTTCTGTGAAAGATGAATAAAGTCTCGCTGCTACGGAGTTAAGATGCTACTTTCTTTTGAATGTTGTATGTTTATCTTAGGTTCTGATGAGGGATTATATGCTTGGGTTGTTGCAAATTATGCCCTTGGCAGTCTTGGAGGTGATCCTCAACAGACATCTGGAATCATTGAGCTGGGTGGGGCTTCTGCACAGGTTATTTTTCCATCCCAGTTCCTAGATAATCTAGCTTTTCTCTCATCTGTTGTCTGCTGGGTGCTATGGGTGGATATGCTGCTTGTTTCATGTTTTTGGAACAATGAAAATGTCCTAATGAGTTTCATCTATATTTTGTTTTATCCATGTTAGTGTTAGCGGGATGCTACTTACCCTGTTACAGATGAGTTCACTTTTGAGCAAAAGAGTGCATCGAGAGACAGAAGAATTTCTTTTGGTTTTTTTCCTGTAAAAGCTTCTAGAAAATCCTGAATATTTTTACTCTTGTGGATAAATTTTCTTGTGAGTCAGGACTTCTTGCCCTTGACAATATTTGTGAACTCGTATGCCATTTGGTTCCCCTTATGGCCAATGGATTGTGCTTTTCATCCTCACTTCTTCTTCGTTTGATAATGTTTTGGGGGTTTATGTCTGAATCTGGTTAGGGACTATTTCAGGTGACCTATGCCTCAAGTGGACCAGTGCCGGCCGAGTTTTCTCGTAGCCTGAAGTTTGGAAATGTCACTTACAATCTGTATAGCCACAGCTGGCTTCACTTTGGTCAGGTGCATCACATTTAAGTTTTCAAGTTACTGTCAGTGACTCAGTGTATCATTAAATCGCTTTGCTGTAATGAATTGTTGTAGCAATATGGAACTACACGGATGAATCACTCCTCTTTGTGTTTCTGGTAATGTCAAGCAATCATGACCATGTTTGTATTACACTTAAAAGTCATTGGGGCAAATGCATGTGATCTGCTATGCCCCCCTAAAGAATTGAAAAAATTGTCAGATACGAGCTCTAGCATTGCAAAGTGCATTATGTTTGTGCATAGGGCAAGGATAGTTTCTTGAATTCTTGTCTGAGACCTTCCTTGATTCTTGATTTTGCAGAACGCAGCTTTTGATTCTTTGAGAGAGTTGCTTGTTTCAAACAGCCAATCTAACGGTTTGTGCTTTGACTAGCTTTGTCATTCCTTCAACTTTTCCTAGGAATCGGTCCAAGTTTGTTTCTCTGTCCCTTCGGAGAGATACTTTCTACATGCGGAAGGGTTATACTCTGTTTTATCGAAAAAATTGGACTCGTGGGTTTTGTTTCTTCAGTTTTTGTTACAATTCAGCATCTTCGCTTAGTGCAGCTGCAGGAGCTCCTGAAAAGAAATTGTTAATGGATCCTTGTACCCCTAAAGGATACTCCCATCATACTACGCCAAAGCCTCTCTCTCCCGATTCAGTAGCTCTGAAATATGAATCATCTTTTCGTGCTGTTGGTAATTTCTCACAATGCAAGACTGTCGCCTTGATGGTGTTGCAAGGAAGAAAAGGTTGCTACTTAGATCACTTCTCATAGGTTTTTCTGGTCGAGTTAAAGGCAGCGACATTGAAATTATTTATAGGATCTGATGTGGTTTTCTTTTCTCTTCTGAGGTCCAGAGGACTGTGCTTCTCATACATGTACATCAGAATCCTTTTCCATGCCGAAGCTGCATGGGAACTTCTTGGCCACTGAAAATTTCTTTTATACATCAAAGGTAGTTCAACTCTTTCATCTGCAAGAGTTCATCTCAACAACTACTTTGAATTTGTCTGAAATTCTTTGCATGTCTGAATGGCTTTCTGTGTCTGCCGCCTAGTTCTTTGGCTTGGCACCTGAGGCGGCTCTGTCGGACTTGATGCATTCTGGGCAACGATTTTGTGAGGAAGAATGGTCCAACATAAAACCAAAATACTCCTCTATGGATGAGGAAGATCTGTCACGCTATTGCTTCTCTTCTGCATACATCGTGGCCCTTCTGCACGATGGTCTTGGAGTAGGACTGGATGAAGCAAGGTACTAATAGTTTTCCAACTCTGTTCCCTTGCTTTGAAGCACTCTCAACATGTTTTGCTTTGCTCATTCACCATGCCCCTAGCGTGAGGGTAGCATGAGCATCAAACCAAAATGCGGTTCACAACTAGTTCTACGCTTACTGTAGTTTATTTGAATCTTTGATTACTTCGGAAGTGAGCAACATTCGATTGTTTTGTGATGCTGTTGCAGGGTCAGGTACACCAATCAGGTCGAAGGTATCCCGTTAGATTGGGCATTGGGGGCATTCATCCTGCACTGTGTGGCCGAAGCACAAGTAGAGCACCTAGATCAGGTCACTAGTGTTGCTGGAGACGGCCTGTCCAGTATCTTCTTGCTCTTGATTGCATTCTTGATTTTGGCTATCATTGGCTGGTCCATATCAAATTGGAGGAAACCACACTTGAAAACTATCTATGACTTAGAGAAGGGACGATACATTGTCACCCGTATCAGTAGATAATACCAATATGTTCGTCTGAGTAAAACTCCCTCCCAAGGGACGCGAGACAAGCATCTGTGTCCTGCACAGCACTCGGATATCAAAAGTGGATACTGAAGCACATGTTTGGCCTGTAAAGCATTATTGTTTCATGAATGTAGTCGAAGATGGAAGCTAGCCTATTAGGCTTAGATGGTATAGATAGGGTGGATCAGCGATTTGTGGTTTTGATACCCGTTGTACACGTTAGTTTTCTGGGCAGGGTTGGTGGAGCTTAGATAATATTTTTATGTATATGTGATCTGTATATTTTGGCATTGTTCGTTCATACCCGGAATTGAGCAAGATAAGCTCTCCATTGTGAATCATTGTGATCAAAGTTAAGGGCTCTTCGAACTCGCCCTCTTATATTCAGTCATTAAGCGTCATGGGTGAACCATTTCAGTGATTTTATGTTTCATTTTCGTATGAATTTTGTGATCATGATAATTTTAGCAAAACAGAACAGATTTGGCCATCTTATATTGGTCCCTGGTGGATCCTGACGTTGTAGCAGCCAGGAGTATGTCTCAACAATAGGTTACTCATCATCAAAGTTGATGTCTGAGAGCCAGTTCAGTCATAGAGTTACAGTGATGTTATTTTTATAATTTGGCATCAAACAGTGTTTCAATGAGATGTCAAAATAAAATTAAGTTTTAAATTAGTTTTATATATTTATATTAGATATAAATACATCAATCCTTATTACATCATCAATGATGACTACCTTTTGTGTTTTCTTTTTTAGAAAATCATAAGAGGATACAAATAAAATATTTTATTCAAGAACTAGATAGATATATAGCTGAAAAATTAATTAAAATTTTGAATAAAAAACTTAAGTAAAAAATTTGTTGAAAGAAATGTTGAAATCCGTACAACATCTCAAAAATTTAATGAAAAAAGATCATAAATTAATAGATAATTATTAAATCGTAAACGACAAGCTAAAAAAGTTATGATCGTGAGAAGATTTATTATAATTAGAACTTTTTAGGTGTAAAATAGCTCCAATCATTGGAACGACATTTTTATAATTGATGTCAAATATATTTTTTGATGTCAAATTATAGAAATGATTATACTCATTTTAGCATCAAGATTAAACTTGCTCTAATACAATAAATGTTTTTTTACTATCTCCGTCCCATAAAAAATACAACATTAGTTTAGCGATAAAGTTATTCAATACGAATCGTCCGAGAGAGGATCGAATATCTTTTTATGCAAAATTATTATGAATCAATAATAACAATTTAAGTAATGTATTTCAACCTTGAGTCAATGACGTAATTTTCTTACGTTATTAATACGAATAACGAAATTTTTAAAAATAAGTATTGATTAGTATTAAACTGGGTAAAATAATGGGGAGTAATAGGAGCACCTCGTGGGTGTATACCGATAGTACTTTCTTATTATTTCATTGGTTGAGTTAAATTAACTATCCTCTTCGTCTCAAAATAAATGCAATATTTTAATTTTTTATAATATTCAACACGCATTTTGAGAATTTAGCTCTTCGTATCTGAGATACACAACTTAAACTATCATTAGTGTTTCATAATAATTTTACGAAAAATTATGTTTGATCATCACACGATATGAGTTAAAGTTCACATCGTCACCTGCGCACAATGAAAATATTATATTTATATTGGAACGGAAAAAATACTACTAATACAAATTTGGGTTTATGGAGTGAGTGTCATGACATATGTGTATCTGATAATAAATAAATGATTGAGATTAAAACAATATAATTAAGGGTTGAGATTAAAATGATATCTTTTAATCATAATCATTTATTTTTTATCGTTTAATCTCAATCATTCATTTTTCAATAGACATACATACGTCATCCCCCACTCTCATTTTCTTATAAATTTTATTTAAATCATTTCATTAATTTTATTTAAATTATTTTTCAAGGGATCTACTAATTCCCCTAAAATAACTCTTGAGTGCCGTCTTAATTTAACTTCGATAGTTTGGAAACAAACATTAATAAAATCGTTTAAAAGAAAGATCATTTACTACAACATTTAATGTCCAAAACTAGTGCTGTTTTCAGCAGTTACGTTACCCAAAAATTAAATGATAAAAATATCTCATCATAATCCTTCGCCAACTGCTCTCGTGGAAACACCCAGGCGATCAACAACGCAGATTCTTCCACACACCAAATCCCAATTCGTCAAAATTTCATCACTATTTACCTACCCCTTTTCACGTTTGTTCAATTTCCTCGTCGGCACCTCTGATCCGAATTGAAAGAAAACGCGTAGTGGGTAGGTATATTTTTGGCTTTCTGTCTATCTAGTTTTGCATTTCCAATTAATCGAAAGGGAAAAAGAAATTCTCTCAGTTGATCATATGGGTTTGTGTTTTTGTTCATCAATTGTCGAGATCTTGTGAATTTGTGTGTCAATTTTGTTTAATCGTGGAATTAGGGTTTGTGGGTTTGAGAAACTGGGGTTGATTCTGAGGTTTGTTTTCTTTCAAATTTCATGAATTTGGAGGTTTTGGTTGAAGAGTTGTTGTGAGTTACGCGAAAGTCGGGATTTTGTTGGTGGGTTTTGGAGGATTGGGGGAGATGAGTGAGCATCTTGTGTTGTATGTGGACCGTTTAATGGGGAATGGGGAGGGGAAAGCTGAAAATGCGATGGTGTTGCCGATGGGAGGTGGTGAGGGTACGAGTTCGGCGGTGGAGGTGAGAGGAGAGGATGAAGCTGGTGGGGAGGTGGACGCTTTGATCCAGACGGTGGAGTGTCGGATTTGCCAGGAAGAGGATGGGATTAAGAATCTGGAGGTTCCTTGTGCTTGCAGTGGTAGCCTTAAGGTAATCGCTTGACGCGCGCTTTATCTTGCAATCTTCCAAGCGGCTCAATTTTGTTGTAATGTTTTGGTCGGGGATGAAAGATTGTTGGTAATGACTATTGGTTTGTGAGGGAAAGTAGTACTCTATTAGATGAATTTTTATGCAACTTCATTTCGTTTGGTTGTGTTGTTGAAATCAGAAGTAGCTGCAAAAACGAGATTATGCCTGCTGTATTGCTTGTGGAATGAGAACGTCATAATAGTCCTTTGGCTCTAAATAGTTACCATAAAGGCATGGTTCGCTATGGATAAATCAGTTAGCATGTGGGCTCTAGGTTCTCAAGAAATTAATAATTCTCATTCATACCAGGTTGATGTCTTTCAATATTGTCCTTTGCGTGTCTTAATGGATGTATGATTCTTCAAGTATTATTACCTTAAGTTTCTTGATGCGATTCATTTCCTCAGTTTTGTGTTTTGGATGCTTGAATCTTTGCTGCAGCATTGAGATTTCAGCTATGCATATATGTTGCTTATGTGATGCAGACGTTATTTTGTTCTATGTGGTATCAGACATTTTCTATGTTAGCTAAGCAGTATAGAAAGAATATTCATTCTCTATATGTCTGTTGATCTCAAGCTAATCTTGAAGCATACCTGCAGTATGCTCATAGGAAGTGTGTCCAACATTGGTGCAATGAGAAAGGGGACATAATCTGTGAGATATGTCATCAGGTATGCACGGTTCTGTAACTTGTTTTGTGTTTACTTGATTTCTAAAGAATCAATGCGAGTAGCTTGGCATGATCGTGCATCTTGTTGCACTACTGATATTTTTTATGACCATCTGCAGCCTTATCAATCTGGTTACACCGCTTCTCCTCGTCCTACTCAACCAGAAGATGCTACCATTGACATTGGGTAATAATCTGTGCCCTTATCGGTTTTCCTTTATTTGGTGATGCCAAGGCGAACGTGCTACTGTTTATTGGTTTGGCAAGAAACTGACTGTGTTTTGTAACAACTTCTTCATATGCTGCTTTGAAATTCATTTGCAGTGGTGGGTGGACTATATCTGGTACTCCATTGGATATGCATGATCCTCGTTTTTTGGCACTTGCTGAGGCTGAGCGCCAATATTTGGAGGCTGAGTATGAGGAATATGCTGCTTCCAGTGCCAGCGGAGCTGCATTTTTTCGATCAGCTGCCCTCATAGTAAGTCTATGGTCACAGGTTTGTTTGATATTGATTTTGAAAATATCGATGATATAACATGAAAATTGAGTCTGAGCCTAGAAGCTTAAATTTACAAACTCTTCAATAGCTGGCATTGTTTGAGGACTTTGAATTGAGGTTTCAGATACTGCTTCAAAACCATGCAGAAAACAGGAAATGATGATCACCCAATGCGTATATGCAATTTTTATATTTTGATGTTTTTCCCCTTGACTGATATGCAACTAGAATTCGTAACATGGGTTTCTCTTGCATCTGCCAGCTGATGGCCTTTCTGCTAGTAAGGCATGCACTAACCATACCTGATGCTGATGAAGATGATGATACACCTACTTTCTTTTCTGTAAGTGGGAATTTAATCAGCCTTGTCCTATGTCGACAATTGTTGTTATTGTTTCTTCAACTATGCTCCTTTCTTGTAGATGTTCTTGTTATGGGCTGCTGGGTTTCTTGTGCCCTGCTATATCATGGCCTGGGCCATCAGCATCTTGCAGCGCAGGAGGCAAAGACAGGTTAGTATTTCCTCTTAAAGATCGACAACAGCATGATTAATCATTATCTTCCTGTAGCTTTCCATTCTCCATTCGTTTCTTTTCCTTATCATTTGGGACTTATTAAGATGTTCTACACTGCTTTTGGTTTAATAGGAGGCTGCAGCATTGGCAGCATCACAAGTTGCATTTGTGCTTCAATCAGGGCGCCACAGGGGCTTGCACTTCACCATAACTCCCCGACCGCACACTGCAATCTCCCAGCTGCCCGAAGAAACTGTGTGACTCCTTTCACTTGACTGCTGTACTTGTATTCTTTCCACCGATTTGAAGGCATAGTTGGCTGATCTTCGTCGGTTGAGATGCCATTTTTCTTTCTTCTGTATGTAACATTCTTGTTCATAACTATCGGCTTGTTTAACTTTCGAGAGAACGTTCGCAGGGCTTTACTTTTTAATCAGTTGATGAAATGTCTTTATGCAGTGCCGAGCTATTTTTCTCATGTTTTCCTGCATAGAGTGGGAGGTGTTTTCAATGACTCGAACCTATGGCCTACGTATTCTCTGAATTGTCCCTATGTGTTCATGATTTTGATAAGCAACATCGAAGCATGAAAAAAGCCTCTAGCACATGAAAATTTTAGATGGCTGGTTCTTTTGAAGGTGGCTTGGAGTACTTTTAAGGTAGATCTAAAACAAGCAGATTTCTCTGTTTCGATTCCTATTGTTCTGTCTACAGGATGTGATGTTGCTGCAAAGACCTACTACATGAGGCTCTGCTTGCCGCTTGCTCATCCATTTCCTCCTGTCATATGCCATTACCCGAGAGTAACCACATGAAAATCGGGTGATTAGTAACTCGAAGAACATGGGCGACGAGATGGGAAGGAAAAGAGAAAAGGTACTAGTTTTTAGATAAAAAAAATATCTCTTTTAGGATTTTCGATACTATTTTTTTGTTTTCACTGAGTATAACATTCAATATCTTTTTTTTTTATAAAAAAATCATTTTATTTTCTTAAGTGATTTAAGATTTTCTATACTAATTTTTTTGTTTTTTTTTTTATTTAATAACGAATTCGTGGCATAGAGTATGCTTGTGTTGGGACTTGGCCGGAGCTCTCTTTGTTTTATAGTCGCTGACTTCGGTGCTATGCAAATCATCGACAATCAAAGTCACAATTACAGCCATCCACCACTGCTATCGCCCGTCGCCCCTACAACTGACATTATCAATAGCCACTTTTATTTCGTGTAACGTTTACTTACAAGATTAAAGCCACCCACTATGAAGCTCATTTTCTTTTATGGACTTGCGGTACATGTCATCTTTACACGAAACGGTTCATATGGGCTATGAAGTCCAAGTCCAAAATTTCTGATACCGCAATGTGGCCTTGATCGGCCATTACGATTTCCACATGCAAATCGTCTCCATTTACTTTTTGAACGCATATTGCTACAACCATAGTCTCCATCCGATCTTTCCCTTGTTTTACCAACAGCTATTGGTAACTATAAATTTGGTTGTGTTTAAATAGATCTTCGGATCTAATCTCGAGAAAACATATGTTGAAAGAATTTTTCCTTTGTTATAAATAATTAACAAAAAACTATTTCAAGAATAATTTTATAACCGTTATCTGCAACTCGAATAATTTTCCCTCAGGAAATGAATTTCCTGGATGTACGATTACGTAAGTGCGTGGTGGTTGCGGTTGGAGTCGGTGACCGTGGAAGAGAAGACTTGGATACTTGATAGTCGACGTTCCTTTTAAAAATAGGGAACGCTTTTGTCACATATGTGATGTTGACGTTGACAGTTGACTTGAGAAATCGAGCATAGATCTCAAGTAGCAAAAAGTGTTCTTTGATGCTTTGCTTTTGTTGTGGGCGGTTGAAATCATGCAGCTCAAACTATTCATACATCATGCAAACAAAGACCGATTAGGTACATTTTTGGAAACTTTAATAATGAATCATTTAAAGCAAAAAAAAGAAAATGCAAGTTTCTTTATGTTTTGACCTTGTTCAGGGTGGAATAATAATGAGTTTCTACTTCTTTCATGTAACGTTCCATAAAGTTGTCGTTGGGAAAAAAAAGTTCAATTTTTTTTAAAAATTCCGAGTTCTTATATCGTTTTTTTATTGTATCATGTCATGATAACATGTTAATATCAATATTGTAAAATGAGTCATTATAAAGATGAAAACGACATAGTTAACAAGCATCCAACTTGCCAATTTGCTAATACTACTTGAGTTATAATTAATTGAAACATCGAACGTGTACAAAAAGGTCTCAACTTTGGTTGCTATGAGTTAGTAGAGCTCATTAAATGGATCAAATATTCACAGATTTTTCATCTCATGATGCCCTCACAAAGTTTCATGTGGTCCGTCCATGAAACATGGACCTCTCAAAATGTTTTAGGTTATAATTGTTGATCAAAAAAGAGATCCATTGTTTTATCATGCTCCTTTTCCACCGTATAATTTGCTATGCTATAGTGATTAGCACCTCTCTCATAATGAATGTAATCCTAAGTGATCGTAATAAAATGTAATCCCTAAGAAGTGTAATAAATCCACGTTGTCTATGTCATAATGACGGTTTTTTTGTGTATCTTCTACTTCCTTCATGTGCAATTATTTGACTTGACATATACATCGATGTAAAGTTTGATACGTATGTAACGACGATCAAACATAACTTTTATAAATTTATTGTGAAACATCAATGATTAGGTAAGTTACATATTGTAACTTAATATATGTTACAGAACGATTAAACATGATTTAATATGAAAATAAATTTATATTCATACGTATAGAATAATATAAAATACATATATATTGTATCTTTTATGCGACGGAGAGAGTATGTATGAATGGGATCTGGATTCCCAGCCGTGGGATGTTGTGCTGTACTTTGTTGTACTCTCTCTGTCTTATTTAAATTATAACGATTTAATCCGACATGATAATTTATGTATGTGTTGAATTAATAATGAATGATAACGTTATGCTTGTGAGTGTGTAAGATAAAAAAAATGATGATGGGTGAGTTGATATGATAAAATAAAGATATTTTGATATTTTTGTGTAAAAAAAATTTGTTAAATATGAAAAGGTCATAATTTGAATGAGATATCCCATAAAAAAATATTACAATCTAAATGGAACAAAAAAAATATTATTTATGGATTATTGGATGTCAATCCAATGATGAAAAAAAAAACCATGAAGAAGAAAAACAGGGGGAAAAAACTACATGCTACTGTACAAGACATTACAGCCGGTGATCCTTCCCCGTATTAATGCAACAATACAACTAACAATTGAAACTTGAACTCCATTTTGTTATTGAGTATCTTTTATTTTTTTGTTTTAAATAAATTATGTTGATACAAATTTTGATATTCAATTTAATATAATTAAATTTCATTTTTTTATAGAATTGTTATGAGATTTTAATAATAGATCAAATTATTAACTTTAAGTACGAGCCATTTTAAGTTTTTTTGATATTATTAATAATAAGAATGAAAATATCGAACTGCATATAATTTATTTGGAACGAGAGAAATTTGTAATAGGCTGAGTGGTTGAGATTTATGAGAAAAATCATATCAAGATAATTCTATTCTATTGTGACAATCATTCTAATTCCATGAAAATTAAACTGAAAGTATTATAATCCCTTTGCCTTCAGATACACAAATGACAAAACCTTGGGCTAAAATATATTATCTAAAATATCATTTATGTTTTCCAATATTAATTTTAAAATAATATTTTATCATTTTATAAGATAAATTAAGATTTACATTTAAAATCACAGTATCAAATTTATTGAGTACGATTATACTGCAAATCACGCATGGGTTAACTAACAATATGGCAATAGAACGACAACCAGACGTGACACTTACACAAAAATAAAATTAAAAAGTACTTATAAACAGTATCAATAGAAGATAAAGTCGAAATCAATTTCTATTCACAGATGTTTCTCTCATTTTTCCATCACTAATCTCACAACTACCCCGACATCACTTGTTCATTTTCAGTGGAACTTCGGTGTCGAATAATCAACCAAAATCTCAAATAAAGCAACACCAAATAAAATATTCCAAATAATCTGTTTTGATTCTATTAACCAAACCAAATCTGAAATCCCCTCTCAAGTCTCTCCAAACATGTGAGTCAATATTTCCGCGAAAATGCCCAACATCAACGGCATCATCTTTAACGATAAACAAAAATCCAAAAAAATAAGGATCTCACTTCACCTGACGAAATCTCCCCGGATTTCATCATTTCCAATTTCATATTCACGCGTTTCCCATCTTCTCTCTTTTCCCCCCTTTTTTGAATTTTTTTACAACAGAAAACGAGAACACTTGTTTTTCACTTTCTATATACTCAAAAATCCCATTTTTCGATGATGAATCACATGATGGGTGCCAAAGCTTGAACCTTTCGATCAAAAAACGAGTACCCAGAGAGCGAATTTCACCATCAAGGGCTTGTACTCTCTGCTTCCATACATGGATTTTGCCTTCAAGGGTTTGCTCTGGCTCACTGGGGTTTTGTGTGTGTTTGTATTCAATCATCTTGGTTGGGTTATTCAGAGGTTTTATGGTTATTTGATCAGGTTTGTTTTCTGGATCACTGTTGGATTGATCCCTTGTTATTGAATTCTGTGTTTTTGATGATTTGTGGTGTGTTTGGTTGTGTTTGATCAGGTTGAAAGATGAGAAGAAAGGGCGAAAAGGGTCGAAAATCGAGTCGATTGATGGCGAAGCAGATGAGAATTCCGGGGTGGAGTTGTTTCAGCTGCTTGAAGGGTTTTTGTTTGGTGAAAATGAGGGTTTTGGGTCGAATAATGGGGTTTCGGGTCGATTCGAGGAGGAGGAAAAGGATGATAGTTCATTGATCAATACTATGAGGTGTCAGGTTTATAGCGAGGATAGTTTCAGTGGGTTCATCAAGGAGCCGGAAGCTGCTAGTTTCACTGTTAAGGAAATGTTTGTTGATCCTGTCAATGGAATTTCAAAGAAGCCGGAAAAGGTGACCGGAGAGGCTGTGGCGGTGGAGAAGGGTTTTCGAGAAGTGGAGGTTGGAGATGAAGCGCAAGAAGGATTGGTTGAATCGTTGGGGGTTACATGTCGAGATGTTAGTCGTGTAGATGCTGAAGTTGCTCATGATGATAAGCATCCGGGTGATGAGAAATTGGATGAAGAGGTTGTGGTAAGAGATGGAGAACAGTTTGTTTCTGCTGATAGAAATGAAGGGTCAGTTGAGGTTTTGGGTGATGCTGATCATGATGAGAAGACAAGGGCATCAAGTTCCAGTTCAGGCGAAGAAGAAAGATCGGAGATTCAAGGGAAGGTGATAAGTGATTACGATGATGCTAGTGAAGGAGTACACTTGGGCGAAAACGATCTGTGCAAGGCGAATCAAGGAGATCAAGGGTCGAGCATCTCAAGTGAGTTGACGGATGATCATCGAGGGGCACAAGAGGTCCCTGATGGATCACCCAAGCCGGGGACACCAAGTTCTGTTCTAGATGTTGTATCCGAGAAGGAAGAGATGAGCAGCTTGGATTCTCGATCGGTTTCACATGATGTGGAGGAAGAGACTATTGGGCCGAATGAGGCTATGATCGACGGCGATGTGAAGGTGAAGCCTAGCAACGAAGATGATTTAGAGAAGAAAGAAGATCCTAGTTTTGTTGCAAATGATTCTTCAAAGACAGAAGATATCCTTATCAGCTCAGATGATACTTTTTCTCTTAGTCAGGTTGAGTTGCCCAATAATGGGCAAGAGTCTGTTGGCTCGAACAAGCCTGCAAGTGATCACGATGAAAAGTTAGACTTATCTGTTAGCGAGTCAAGTAGAGAAGAGACACTGGAGACTATGGAAAAAGCAACTTCTATGCAAGATATTCCTCCTGAAAGGGAAGGAGGAATGTGGCTCAATGATTTTTTTGCGAATATACCTGAATTTTATGATGATGAGGATGATTCAGTAGTGACTATTGATGTATTGCCAGAAATTCCTGTCGGTGAAGCATCGGAACCTGATCCTCTTATTATGATTCATGATAAGAGATGGGATTATGATGGGGAAGATAGTCCTGCATCAGCGGAGTCTTGGGGATTGGACGATCATGAGACGAAAGAGAGCGCTTGGAGTCAAGAACATACCAATGCTAATCTCAGTGACGATGATGAAGATTCAACCTTTAAAGTATTAGGATCAACAAATTCTTCTGAAGAACATAATGAACACAGTACAGACTTATCCGGCGATGATTCAGACGATGAAACAGATGAGGAAATTCTCTGGTTGTACCAACAAAAATTGAAGCTGAGGAAAGCAGTGAGGAGTTGCAAATTTGGGCTTCCTACCATCTTGGAAGAATCGGAGTCGCTTAGGCTTGAAGACGATTTAAAACCCTTGAAGGTTGATCCGAAAACTGAGCATAAAGAACAAATGGACGAGATCCAGTCGTTCTACAAGAGCTATTCCGACAAAATGCGCAAATTAGACATCGTGAGAGATCAAACACTGAATGCAATCGGTAAGTCACTTGTTCGGTCTCGTTTTACTGTTACTTCACCGCGCAACCTTGTCTTATGCAGGAGTTGTTTTAGCCATAATTTTACCCGTAATTACTTTTCATGTTTCTCGCTATGAAAACGCCATAGGCTTGAAGGTACCAAGCTATATGTGATATGTCAACTCTCTATGTTCGGTTTCCATGGTTAACGAACAAAATTCAAGGGCTTCAATGTGATCCAATCATTAACATAATCACTGAAAAAACATGTGATTCATTCCCCTTTCATTTTTGCTTTGCCAAAAACACTGGAATCATCATATTTAGGCATGTAGGGACATCACTTTTTTTTGCAAAAATCTCATGCGTCAAGCTGATCATTGATCCATGTTGTGGTTTAATCGGGAAATCGTTTGTCCGCAAACCATTATTGGCAAGGCAATGAAAAAGTTGTTCATGTGAACAATGTTTATATTTTGCAGGACTTACCCAATTGAAAAACCAAGATAGGAAACTATCGGCTTCCGCTGCAGTCAAGTCGTTTTTGCCATACAAAGTAAGGAGACAAGAGGTTGATCCTCTCAAGATAGTTATGAGAGATTTGCAAAGAAATTTAGAGCTCGTATATGTCGGACAACTGTGTCTTTCATGGGAGATCCTGAAATGGCAATATGGTAAAGCCTTGGACCTTCAAGATTACGATTCATGGGGTTCACGCCAATACAATGTAGCCGCTGGAGAGTTCCAACAGTTTCATGTTCTCGTGCAGAGGTTTACGGAAGATGAGCATTATCAAAGTCCCCGTATACAACATTACTTGAGAAGCCGATGTGCTCAATGCAACTTGCTTCAAGTTCCCATTATTAAAGGTAACTAGCAAAATTACTTTCTCCAATGCGTAACTTTATAACTAATCCAGTAACTTAACTGTTGTTATGGATATTGCGCAGATGATGCAAAGAATGGTAGAGGAGGAGATAGTGAAAACGCTATCAATATAACAGGGCTAGTTGAAATTGTGGAGGAATCACTGCATGCATTTTGGGAATTTTTGCACGGGGATAAAGGCGAAACTAATACGACTTTCAGGGGAATTACAGGAAGTAGTCCTGAAATTCAAGATCCATCAGATATGGAACTTTTGACGTTAACTCGCGCAAGTCTACAAAAGGTCAGTAGTCGGCGCTCACCGTTAACAAGAATGAAGATAAAAGAATTTAAGCCCTGTTGTGAAAATGCTAACTCTCAACATTTGCCGCAGAAGGAAAGGAGGCTGAAGGATTTGATAAGAAGCGGGAACTGCATAGTTAAGAGGTTTCAGAAACACAAGAAGCGAAGGTTGAGTCAAGACATGTTTGTCGCGCAGGTAGAACTGAGATTAGTTTCCCGCGTTATTAGCATGTCCAAGTTGACGACGGATCAGCTCTTATGGTGCCATAAGAAAGTGAGTAAGGTTAACTTTGTTGGAGGACAAGCTCAGGTTGATTCCAATTTTTTGCTTTTTCCATGTTGAAAGGCGCTCAACTTCTCGTTGTAGGCGAAGCTCTTATCTATATATTAGCATATAGAGTAACTTATATAGAATAACAGCATTCGGCTTCCAAGGATACTGTGCATTTTTTGTAGTATCCTTCGAGACGCCTTCTGTCTTCCCTTCCACTACAATATACAGTTTTACACTGAGACAGAGTCTACCTGTCTTTCTCATCACAGTTGTATAGTAAAGCTTCGTTGAATTTGGCTAAGTTTTACCAGCTCTGTTCAATTTTAAGCACACCATCATTTCTTTCCGTGGTTATGGAGTTGGTTCAGTGATAAGTTATATCCCTTTTAATCGTGAGCTTACGGGTTTAACTTCCGAGAACATTAGAAAATAACTTTTCTATTTAAAAATAAGCTCTACGTATATCATTTGTCTTACAGTCTTATAGAGATGTTTTCCCCACATCTTGTATTTGACGAGAATGAAGTCGCGCTTGTTGTTAACGCAACAACTCAAATTAGGCGACTCTTTGGCAAACACACTTCAAATTACAATGGTCAAGTTAAACGACATACTGGAATTCACAAACCTGATGACTTTGCCCAGTCACAAGAACTCGAGGATTTTGGTTCGTCTTGCACTAAGCTGCAAGTAAAGGTACCGGCCAGTAGGACAAATCTTTCGGCTATAGATAGAAAGTCTAGATAGATAGTCGTTCTCACACGTCGGTAGATCGTCGACTAGACTTCCATACGGAATTCTCCAACATGTGATTTTGTTGTTCACGTATGGTTTTCGCGCGACATGATTAAGACACTTGAAAGCAAAAAATGGTTGAATATGAACCTTTCCATGTCAAAATGAGATAGACCACTTGATTGTATCAATTGCAAAGTTTTCTTGCTGAGGTTCCTTTGCCTTCAAGACATGAGATTCTTTCAAAACTCGTGCAAAAGGAATCAATGAAATGGAGTCCTATATCGAGTTGAATTCTACCGAAGCACTTGGACCCATACGATCATATCGGGAATCGATAACTATCGCTTAATTATCACTCTTTTAACCGGTGATAGCTCTTCTATGAAATCACCTGAAAATCATAAAGTAAGGGCGAAGTCTCAACAACGCAAGGGTCCCCCAACGTGAAACGCACGAAACGCATCGAGAACAAGACGAGTTCGGGAACCACATCGAACGAGCGTCTAGGCATTTGGCTCTCGCCACATGGGCGAAGTCTAAACAACACAAGGGGTCTCGAACGTGAATCGCACGAAACGCATAGGGAACAAGACGAGTTCGGGAACGACATCGAACGAACGCGAGGAGAGATCATCAAAGAAAAGATCCCAGGGAAACAGTCCCAGAGGGAGAAAAAAAGGAAGCAGAGCATATGAGAGAGCTAGCCTTAAAAGCGCAGAGACGACGAGCATCACAGGTAAGAATGATACATGCTTTGCTGCACTTTAGTTTTATGCATGTTGAAGAGATTTGAGTTGATTTTATTATGTTTTAATTTTTTTATATGTGTTTTTGAATATCTTAAAGTCAGTTCAAGTTTATTTTTGTGGTTTGGAAAATTAACTAATTTTCATGAGTTGTTCATGACTCAATTAGAGTAAGAGCAGTTTCCTATGTCCCTCTATTCCTAAATATAAAAAATCTATATAAAAAAAAAAATCACGTAACAAATTTTTATTTCTAATCCTATATGTTTTTTATATTATATATATATATATTATAATGGAGGAATCAAAATTCCATTCCTTATAAACTTTATACTATTTAAATAATACTAAATTAATATTTTGTCAAAAAAATACAAATATTTTTTAAAAAATGAATTATTTCAGGTAAAATAAAAATAGAAAACAATATTACTTTATAAATTGAAAAATTATTGTTACATTATAAAATATTATAAAAAAAAGTTAAATATATTTTTTATTTCAATATATTATGAAATTTTAATAAATGAAAAATGCTCAAGTACATATAGAAAATTGATATTGAGAATATGTCGTATGGTTAAATAGAAAAATAAATTTCTATATAAAAAAATGATACCATAACCTCATATTATAATAATAAAGATAAAAAAATGTTAGTAAATAATCTTATGTTGCCTCTTTATGGAGTCAATAGACAGCTTTTGAGAAACCCGAATCCCAATCGTGACGTAATTCTCTGGATAGTTGTAATATCAGTGTCGCCGACCCGTTGTCAGAACATTCGGACTTCTGAATCCGACCCACCAAGACCCCAACCCCACAAAGAACCCACACATCCCTATCAAGGCCTTTAGATCCAACATCATCCAATCAAGCGTCAGCCGTCCGATCAAGGGCACACCTCCGTCACACTCACCCCCAAACTTCCCTCTGTGCCGAAAAACAGAGCAAGCGCAAAGCGAAAATGGTGCAGAGATTAACATACAGGACGCGGCACAGCTACGCCACCAAATCGAACCAGCATCGAGTCGTTAAAACACCAGGTAATCCCTTAACCTCAGTCATTGATTTCGGATTTGGATTCATTTCGATTTCGTTGATGGGTCGGCGTCGATTCATGGGGTGATTGTGTTGATTAGGTGGAAAGCTTGTGTATCAGAGTACAAGGAAGAGAGCTAGCGGGCCTAAATGTCCCGTTACTGGCAAGAGAATCCAAGGGGTATTTTTCCCATTTAGTGATAAGTTTCTTCGTTGATGGTTTGAGTGATTGTGGCGTGGTTTGAGTTGATGGTTGAGTTGGGGTTGTGATTATGTTGTGAGATTGGTGTTTTTCTGGGTGCCCTTTTGGGTGTATTTGTGAAATGTGGTGGCTTTTTGGTGTACTTGTGGGTAATTTTGATTAGGGTGTTGGATTGAATTGAGTGTGGAGAAGTTTGATGCTGTGGCTTGATATCGTTTGAGGTTCGATTGGTTAGGAAAAGATATGGGGTCCATAATGTCGAGAGTTTTGGAAAATGTGGTTTTTCTTGGACACGGTTGCCCAATGATAGATTCATGGAACTCTTAGATGAATTAAGCTGTTGGTTTTGGCTTTTTTCCATTGTGAGTGTTTCTTATCATTGCCTTGGCAGTTGTCTTACCAATCAATCATAATTTTTGGTGGCGGTGGCGGCTGCTGCCTGCAGCTGGCTGTAAGGGTATTTGATGGATGCCACCATGCCATATACTTCTAATTGCTTATAAATAGTAGTATCTATGTTGTCTGAGGACTAACACACAGTTCAGATGTCCATTTCTGGAGAATTTTGTTGCTGTCTAGTTTCCTTGATGCAAGTGTGTCAAGGTAAATAATTTGCAATTTGGTTGTCTCCTTGATATATTGTCTTTCAAACAGTGCCCAGTGATGGAGAGATAATCAGAAAGGCAGTCGCATATGTTGTCAGTCATTAAGCTGCTCACCAGCATGTCATGCCCATCATTGTCAGCTTTTTTTTCTTTTCCTTTTGTTGTTGTTGTTGTTGTTGTTGTTGCTGCTGCTGCTGCTGCTCGTGATGATTAGTTGGTGGTTTGAAGCGGCTTTTGATGGATACCATATGCTATTTCTGCGAATGTTTGTCAATAGTTATAAGATCCGAGGGCTTGCATATCCTTGATGAAACTTTTCGTAATGATCTATTTGCAGTCAATGATCGTTTGAGTTTTACTCTACCAAGGTTTTATATCATGTGCCTTTTGTATATTGGTTTGTATTAATTGGAGAGGGTTTTTATGCCAGTTTTCTGTTAACCTTTAGGAATTCTAGAATCGGTGATTTTATTGCATCACCATTCATCTCAATGCAAGCATTACAACTAAGATGGTACCATTGCATGGTTGGTCAGACCTGACCTGTTTGTGACGTAGTTCGTCCGTGCAATCCACATTTCTATTTGGGTTTTTTTTTTTTTTTTTTGCATCTTTTCATAGAAACTGCTGCTACATGAGAGATTGGTTGATGGATAAAATATGCTTTTGCTGCAAATGATTAGTTGAATCTAGATCTGTGGGTATTCTTGTCACTTGTGTAGAATTTATGGGCTCAATTGTTTGCTATGAGTTTTACTTTTTCTGTTTGAACTTGTGGTATCAAAGCTGTGGTATCAACTGAGGGACATCCTCTTGAGGCTTTATATTTGGCATTCATTGAGAGTCTTGCGTGTAATGTGTTAGAAGTTGCTCTGAGACTGTGAGTGTAGATCCAGCTTCAGTACTTTCGATACCTTTAACTCATTGAGTCTCATGTGGTCACAATGTTGCAAAGCTTTTCCAAAATTCTGTTCGATATTTTGAGTTTCTTATAAATCTTTTCCAAAATTCTGCCCAATGATGGAATGAACTTCAATGAGCAGTTGCATACGTCATTTGTCATTTTCCTTTGCTCATTGCCACCTTCTCGCCGCCCCCAACACCGCTGCCTCCTTCGCTGCCATCATCATGTCTTTGCTTTCTTTTCTTTTCTGGATATGTTGTTGCTGCTGAGTCTGGCGGTATAGAGCAACGGTTTTTGATGGTTTTCATATGCTTATAATTTCATATGATTTGTTAAAAGCTATGAGATCTGAGGGCATGTTTTTCATTTTACCGAAGTTTCTTAAACAATGATTTAAGTTATTGAAAATTTGGCTGACTCTATCTTCAGTCAGATGGTTTTCCCCTCCAATTTCTAGTCTAACTGGTTGTATTGAATATTTGAATTCTTGTTGTGTGGTTCTCCAGGTTGTTTTTCAATTAGTTATCTGCTCAACCTCGGCTTTGTTTTGTCATTGTTGTGGCGCTATGTCATTCAGGATACATGCATTATGTTAGATCTTGTGGCTCATATGCGATTATGAGAGGGACCAAGAGTTATTAGTCTGCAGCAGCAAAGAGGAACGGTGGCGGACTGGAGATATTATGTAAGGGTATTATGGGTAATTCAACCATAATAAATAGATCTAGGGTTTGTGAGGAGATATAGTATATATATATACTCTTGATGTAAATCCTTGATGTATCTCAGTAAAAAAAAAAAAAAAAAAGGAACGGCCGTCATTGTGGCCGTGAAAAATCCCTCTTATTCTTTACTTTATCGTGTTCGTGTGAAATCGATCCTACAAATTGGTATCAGAGCCAGGTTTGAGTACATGAAGAACGATGTCATCGAATCTGACTGTTTCAAAGTTCGATGTGGTGAAGTTCGATGGAACTGGGAATTTCGGACTTTGGCAACAGAGGGTGAAGGATCTGCTTGTGCAACAGGGATTGGTGAAGGCGCTGCGGAAGAAACCAGATTCCATGTTGGAGGATGACTGGGAAGAACTTCAGATGAAGGCGGTGAGTACAATTCGTTTGTGTCTGGCAGATGAGGTTTTGTATCACGTGATCGGTGATGAATCGCCTGCTGGAGTCTGGAAAAAATTGGAGAGTAGATATATGTCGAAATCCTTGACGAATAAGTTGTTTCTGAAAAAGAAGATGTTTGGTTTGAAGATGACAGAGGGTTCTGATCTTATTCAACATATTAATACGTTCAATCAGACAATCAGTGACTTGCTGAGGATTGACGTGAAGTTTGACGAGGAAGACCAGGCGTTGATGTTACTGTGTTGGTTACCGGACTCCATGGAAACACTTGTGACAACCTTACTTTGGGGTAAAGAAACCCTAGTATTGGAGGAAGTCACTGCAGCCCTGCTTGCGTTCAATCAACGCAAACAACAGACTGAAGGTATTCAGGGTGAAGGGTTGGTGGTGAAGGAAGACGAGGGATGTGGTAGAAAGCCGGAAAGATTCAGAACAGGGTGGCGAAAGGGGTCGAAGTCAAGGGGAAAAACTCCTGAACCAAAGGAGTTGAGATGTTATAAGTGTCATGAACCGGGTCACTTCAAAAGAGACTGTCCGCACAGAAAGAAGAACAAGGGACAATGGTCGGAGAAGAAATCTGGGTCGTCAACTTCTGCAAACATAGTAGAGCAGGATTCATCCGATGATGGTGATATGCTTGCAGTTTTCTCAAATGCAGGGCACATATCAGACTCATGGATTCTGGACTCAGCATGTACTTTTCACATGACACCTAACAGAGAGTGGTTCAACACGTACAGGTCAGTGAGTCGTGGTACTGTTCTGATGGGTAATGATGCTTCATGCAATGTCATCGGAATAGGAACGATCAGGATCAAAATGTTTGATGGTGTTGTGAGAACACTGAGCAATGTTAGGCATATTCCAGAATTGAGGAAAAACTTAATTTCGCTGGGAACTCTAGACTCTATTGGCTGCGAGTCTAAGACAGGAGGTGGAGCCATGAGAATAACAAAGGGAGCACTTGTTGTTATGAAAGGTTCCAAGGTTGCTGGAAATATCTATCGTTTGATAGGGAGTACTGTTGTAGGTGGAGCTGCTGTCACTACAACAGAGGATGCTGATGATACCATGTTATGGCATATGCGGTTGGGGCATATGGGGGAACGTGGAATGCTGGAATTACATAAGAGAAATCTGTTAAAAGGAGTGAAATCGTGCAAGCTGGATTTCTGCAAGTTCTGTGTTCTTGGGAAACAGTGTAAGGTTCAGTTCAGGGGTGCTACGAGCAATACGAAGGGAATTCTTGACTACATACATTCAGATGTTTGGGGGCCGGTGAGAGTACCTTCGAAAGGAGGATCTCTGTATTTCGTGACCTTTATTGATGATTTTTCAAGAAGGGTTTGGGTGTATTTCATGAAACACAAATCTGAAGTTTTTGATAAGTTCAGACTGTGGAAAGCAGAAGTGGAGAACCAAACAGGAAGAAAGGTGAAGTGCCTCAGAACAGATAATGGGAAGGAGTACAGGAATGAGACTTTCACTCGTTTTTGTGAGAAGGAAGGCATCAAACGACATTATACTGTTAGAAAGACGCCTCAGCAGAATGGGGTGGCAGAAAGGATGAATCGAACTATAGCAGAGAGAGCACGTTGTATCAGATTGAATGCAGGCTTTCCGAAGAATTTTTGGGCAGAGGCGGTGAATATGGCAGTTTTTATAATCAACAGATCGCCGAGTACTGCTCTAGATGGAAAGGTAGCAGAGGAGGTGTGGACAGGCAAAGAGGTTGATTATTTAATTCTCAAAATCTTTGGATGTCCAGCCTATGTACATGTTCCTAGTGATGAGAGGTCGAAGATTGATGCGAAGTCCAAACAGTGTCTCTTTCTTGGATATGAGAAAGGGGTAAAGGGGTTCAAGCTTTGGGATCCAGAAATGAAGAAGGTGGTGATCAGCAGGGATGTAGTTTTTGATGAAGCTGCTATGCTGAAGACACATCAGAGAATTCAGATCTCAGAAACAGAACAAGATGTTAGTAAGCAGCAGGGTGTTCAGTTCGAGCTGGAAGATGATGATACTGGTGGGCCACAGTCACAAGTAGAACAGCAACAGCAATATGAGAGTTTAGTCACAAAATAAGGGAGCTGGTTGATAAGGGTGATGTGGTGTTAGAAAAGGTGCATACTTCTGAGAATGCAGCTGACATGTTGACTAAGGCTGTGACCGTTGACAAGTTCAAGCATTGCTTGGACTTGGTTAATATTTCCAGGTGCTAATAAAACTGGAGGAGTTTCTTTTCTTGCTGT